>JAODLL010023630.1:0-25091 GCA_026546735.1 Forbesichthys agassizii
TTCAACATCGTGTGGAAGTCGGGGACAGTGCCAAAGGAGTGGCAGACTGGGGTGGTGGTTCCCCTCTTCAAAAAGGGTACTGTTATGGCTAAAAGAGAGCTGAGCCGAAAGGCAAAGCGCTCGATCTAACCGGCAAATTTCGTTCCTATACCCTCACCTACGGTCATGACGGGTAGGTCAGGACCAAAAGAACTGGATCATGGGTACAAGGGGCCCAAAATTGGTTTTCTCAGAAGGGTGGCTGGCATCTCCCTTAGAGATAGGGTGAGAAGCTCGGCCATCTGTGAGCCATTCTATGGCTTCAGCTACAATATTTCCTATAAGAAAAGGTAAAATTCTGGAAGTTGTAAGCTAGTATACTGGCTTCCAACTTCCATCATTTTACCTTGCAACTTTATGGATACTTTCTATTAATTAATTACTAGTAACTGCTCTAGTTAGGCTACTAATAGGCTATTGAATTTACTATTAACTTAGCTACTAACAATTGGTATAGTTAACTTAAACAGAAACACTGAAATATGTAGTCTGCTACTAGTCAAACAGGTGGTTCCCATGGGGGAAAGCTAAAGCATGTGTGCTCAGTGCTCACACACACACGCACGCACACACACACACACACATACACACATACACACACGTAGTCTGGGAAATGAAGTGTCTATCTGATGAATGGGAATACTTGATGTCAGGTTTATACTATGCCTACCTCACATTTTTCAGAGAACGTTACCGTAGCAGTAGCGGCAGCTTCAGTTCCACAGGAAAACATCACATAATATACCGTAGCCTAGCTTACTCTAATAGCCAGGGCACCGTTGTCCGTTGCGACTACACTCACCTCTTCCTTGTCCGTAATTAAACATTTTGTAACTTCATTTTCCAAAGAGGCAGTCGGTGTACTCATTCTAGTATTTGATGTGCAAATAAACAAAACCAACACAACAACGGGAAAGGTCAGACAGAAGGCTACAGTTACACGTTACTGAGCAACAATGGTGTTATTGTTTCAGGTGTGGTGCTGCATCTGTGTCCCTCGACTAAATTGTTCGTGCTAATATCAAATGGGATTAATATATGAACACAGCACAGCTTTACCTTTTTCACAAACTAAGCAATAGTATTTCTAGTCGACTGTAAAAAAGACGATAGACTGTCTGCTAGTGATATTTATGTAGGGCAATTTTGGCTGGGGGGGGGGACAAATCTAACACAACCATTGTATCCATGACAACGTCGGTTCAACGTTCAGAGTCAAATCAAAGACTAGAATTATAGTTACATTTTATTTTCTGTTCAAATCAGGATGATCATGCTCATCTCTCTATGGCTGTTAGTATTCATGATAATAGTTAATTTGGAAACATTTACTATTTCTGCTTTTATTTGTATAGTTTCATGTATTTAAAAATTATTCTAATCCAATAGGCCTACACTTTGTGTCAAACTAGCTAATAACTCCCATGGTTTGCTCATCTGTCTGTTGTTTGTGCACTGGAAGATAATCCGGTGTTTCTGCATGGCCATGGCTCTATAAATGGTAAAACAACACCACCATTCCAGCCTTGGCAATGCCCATCCAATAAGTGGGGGGGACTCCTGCTAATTGTGGGGGGACTCCTGCTATTTGTTTTGATGATGAGTTCAAATATTAAGAAATTTTCTGCAGCTTCGCTTAATTAACCTTAATAATGACCATGGCTCAATCGTGCTGGTAGGTTCTGATAGGGCAATAATTTCATCATGCTTGTATTGTTCATAAAAACAGTATATATATATATATATATATATATATATATATATTGTATGTAAATTCAGTGGTAAAAGAGCATTACCATTCAAATGTTAGATTTTTTTATTAATAATTAACCAATATATGTACATAATGCCACCACACATCTAAGATGTAGTTATAAATAATTATAATTTCCTTTCAATCTGTTCCTTTGCCCTTATAATAGCATGCCAGAATCTCAAGGTAAAATATAGTTGCACGTCTCCATAGTTTCCCCTTGGTGCCAGACAACATGAATGTCTATGCTGAACGCCACATTCCACCAAACCAAGGACTATCAAACCCTTTCACAGATCTGACATCTTTGTGAATATTGTTTGAAAACTGTATTTTGCTACATAACCTTGTATAACCAGTGTAAATGTGTATTGGGATTGTATGCCCTATTTTTCAGACTCATTAAAAACTTGCCAAATGTAACACTGGCTTTTAGATGAGACATCGACAAGTTAGTCTGTTGCTGAGAAGCAGCGAAGGAGTTCTTTCTAAAGACCAGCCGCTTTCAGACAGCCATGTCTGGGAGTCTCTACCTCCTCACATTAAGCACAGTCAGAAATCTAATCAATGTTTTATAAGGGATAGACCATCCAACAGTGCTTCACCATGCTGTGCAAACAAATAGGTGTCCGCCCATAGTTTTATAGTGATCTTTAATGATTTAGGCGTTTCCACAGTTGGCTGCATGCTGCATGTAGATAGTAGGAGAACTGCACAAAAGACCCTGATGTGTTTGATGTTATTTCAAAGTTTGGGTCAAGTATTGTAGTACTGAAATGTAGGTTAGGCTATGTAGTGCTATATTTAATTAACATCAATAATAGGAAAACAAAGGAAGGCTCATCATTAATTATCCACAAATAATAATAATAATAATAATAATAATAATAATAATAATAAAAATATCTTGTATTTGGTTGGTGAGCAAATTAGCTTTTGTAATGAAAACGTTTGAGTGTCCCATTAGCATCTGAACATTTTATGAGAACTGAGAAAACGTGATTTGAAAGAGGGTCAAGCCATCATAGAATATGTTTACAATGCATTTTCTATTCCTAACTAACTCACACCCAGAGCACTAATGGTGCTATATGTGGCTCACCATATCCATGACTACAGCAGTCTCTACACACTTGTTGAGATATTGTATGTAGGTGCTGGTCATTTTCATCCTTCTTAGGAGCAATACATTTAAAACAAGTGATTTTTCTCCTCTACAGTTTATTACAAGAACAATTTCTGTGAAAATGCAGTGTACTATGGAGGCTGGTATCAACTATCAGGATGTAGCATCACATCAATGTTTTCAATAATCCATACAGACTTTAGACCAACCTACAATATTTGTAGGCTGAATCTTCAGACAAGACACATGCCCATTGCTAAAGCAGATATCATCTGTTTTCATCACAGACATGTATATTTACACATCAATCAGTTGAGTCCAGCTGTAAAAGTTGCTGTATTTGGCTCTCCTAAGGTGCTTCATTGACAATACATGTTACCTGTACCCATAGTTTTATTTTTCTTGTCCACAATCCTTTATGTATACAGAAGAGAGAAAATATTAAATCGGTTATGCAAAAATGGCAAAAAAAAGTGTCAAAATGTCAACAACATAGTTCAATTTATACGCCTGTTAATACATGCCATTCATCACCGTTAGATCTGTGCATTGTATTTACCTAGCTGCAATAACACTTGAGCTTGCACGGTGTGGCTCGCCTCTTGGTGTTATTATAAAGAGGTGGGCTGCTGTGTGGAAAAGGGGCCAGAGCTATGTAAGAGCCACTGTCTCTCCAGCGCATGGCCAGGGTCTTTTTCCCCTGGTTCAAACCATGAGCTGAGGCCTTGTATTTTGGTTGGCACCCATCCGTGTAGTCAGCTGGCCTACACGTCTTCGCCTCATGCAGTTAATGGGTGATTCTCTGCAACACACCGAGGAGCGAGGGGCTGCAAATGGGCAAAGCATGGAAGGAATCCCTGTCTTTATATTTCTGTATGTTTTCCTGTATAGGAGACATCATAAACATGTGGAATAAGATCTTAAAGGATTTGTATGTTTTCTTTTTGCCTTGATGGACCAATTGTGATTAGAATGTATAATAGGAGAATATAGGTGTGTAGTGCATCATATATGAATATAACAACACTTTCTGGCACACAGCTGAAGTCTGATAACTAAATAGACCTATTAGGAATCAGTGTCACCTGGCACTCAGAATGAGACACTATAGGCAACGATTATTAATGGTGTGTGTTCACTGTCATAATTACAGTATCCGGACCATGATTGAATTAATATTTATTTTAGATAACTACTAGATTGATTGGCACAAAATCAAGAGCCTATATTTATTGTTTCTGTTTTATGAAGCATAAGGTATCTTTACTGTTAAAACACACTCATTCCCTATGGCAAAACTGCATAATTCACACAAAGCGTTGTCTTTGTTCACTTAAAATATATTTTTTTAAATTTCCAGTAACTCTTTGGCCGTTGAGCCAGATAAATGCTTTTCCCATCAGCCACCTGAAGATTTATTTCAGTGATGTCCACTTTTAGTCCAAAGTGGCAGAGAGAGAGAGAGAGAGAGAGAGAGAGAGAGAGAGAGAGAGAGAGAGAGAGAGAGAGAGAGTTGAGTAGAGTAGAGTAGAGTAGAGTTAAAGATTGCAGATGTCAGAAAAGACCCATAACGTCAATACTGTGACCTATTTAATCACGTAAGTGTAGAATACATTTCCTGACAACATGGCCCTTGGATCGTTTATCAATTCCGCTTTATTTCTGAAAAAATAACTCTATTATTTAAATTTCAATTGTAACATTTTTGTACAAAACATGCATGAATGAATATTCTTTCAAGGAGCAAACCAAGAGACAAGCTACACCAAAAATCACAATCATCTGAACATTTGAAATGTAAGAATGCAAGATAAGACTCAAAACAAAACCATCTGCCCCCAGACAACCACACAGCACTATTTAGGCATGAACAAAAGCAAGGGGAAAACATGCATTTAAATAAACCGCAGCCCTACCAGTGATGCAGAGCGCAGCCATGGTCTTCAATAAGAAATTGCCCATGGTGCTCCCTAGCCACACACTGAAAAACCTTCAGTTTGTCCCAGACAGCAAACCACTTGAAGTAATAATGAAAATTAGACCTAATCAGAATAAATGTGTTAATGTTCCCTGTACTGAAATACATATTGTGGCCTCCTATTATATGTTCAAATGAACAAATAAACATTTTGATACTTTAGTCCAGTCATGCACATTCACTTTAACTAAACTAAAAAATATGATGCTTTCTTCGTGGAATGAATACATTTTAAATGAGGCAATACCTCTTAAATTTGACATTGAATCCAAGAGGTGAGGTATGAACAAATCATTAGCCTTTCCTTAACAGGTAAACTATTATTTTGAATAATCACCCATTAAATAACCTATTTGCATAATTACAAATGAAGGGCTGCGATGATGAGAACATTAACATGAATTCTTTTCATCTAAGTTATGACAGGTCTATAGATCTCCTGCCTCCTGTCAGACATATCTGACAAGGCTGCTTAATAAGACTGTAATCTTACTCTAATCAGGCTGTCCACATAAAACAATATCTCAGTTTTTGGAGCAGAACAAATGCATATGTTCTTCAATATAATGTGATCTCTATTAAACCTTTCTATTAATTACATTGCTGAAATGTCCTTGATACGTCACCACAGATAAAATAAATAAATAAAAACTAATTGAATCATCCCAAACCAAATCCTCTTTAAACCCCTTATTGAAAAATGTGACAAGAATACCATGAGCAATACATCAAACCTTGAAGTAATCTCTAAACACAAAACTTCCCACAGGTAGGTAATCCATCCTTGTTGTTTTAAAGAGCATGGTCTTTGGATTAATGTCTTTATTTATGTCAACCCATTAAAGAAGTCCTACTGCTTCATTGTCAACTTTTATTGATACTGCCATGGCAGTGATCAATTTAATTAACTTTCCACAGCCTACAACAACACTTGAGCGCTGCCAGAGTTCTAATCAACAATCCTCTAATGCTCTGGTCTAATATCCTGAACACAACAGGAGAAGCTATGATGACACACACAAGCATCCGACTGGCTAATCCTATGTATCCAAAGCGCTATAAAAGTAGAAGAAGAAGCTCTCATTAGTCAATACAGCAGGACAGACAAAGACACCCCAATCGCCAGTCTCAACGCCAGCTACGTCTTGGAAGAGCTTCACCATGAGACACCCGGTCGCATGCATCATTTTTGCTGCAGCGCTGTTCTTTGAAACCTACGCCTCAGCCGCAATGACCAGGAACGACGAAGGCTCCATGGAGCAGGTCACCACGCAACTGAGAGAGGAGGTGGCAGACAATGCAGATGCAGCCACTGGCTACAAAAACGATGGCCCCAAGGTGATCATGGTGGCAGACACAAGCCTGTGGAAGAATCTACGAGGGTTGGACAGAGGACTCTCTCTCTACAGGCAGAGGGCTGGTGACAACAGCCTGACCCTCGACCGCAGAGAAGTGGGCCAGGGAGGACGAATGGCCACCCTCAAAAGGGACAGTATGAGATGCATGGTGGGGAGGGTGTACCGGCCTTGCTGGGAGGTCTAGAAACCTCGGCTCCTTCCTTCAAGACCAGTTCCCCAGTCTAGAGCCAAGTCTTCAGTACTGGCATCCACCCACCTGCCTATATGCCTCGTTATGTCTGTTGAAGAGTCAAAGAATACAGGTGTGCAAATTAAAGTCAGTAAATTGTACTTGGTCTATGCCTATTTTTCTCAACTGACCCTGTAATAATATAATGTCTTGTATGAATAGTAATACATTAACTTTACTAATTTGTCACTACTGCTAAAGTACATGTACTTTAACAGTCTAATTTTCCTTTTAATGTAAACAAAAGTAATACCGCATTATTATTTTTACTCTGACCATGCAGCCAAATTTAATCTTTATAGCACTGGAACAAAACGTACTTACACATTCACTAGGTTTGACCATGCATTACTAACAAAGAGAAGGTTTCGAAGCACAAATTATTATTGATATACCACTGTCATTCTAATCACACATGAAATACAATCACATTCATTTTCAAATTCCATAGCTTACTTGCAGAACTTCGCAGGTGTAAAATGCAAGATGTAAATTAACTGGCAAACAGACCACTACTTGCCAGTCATGAGTTGAGTTTCTAATACTGTCCATGTAATTCCAGTGAATTATAATTAATTATTTCCAGAGCTTTGCTGTAAAACCATTCATATACCTGAATACATTATCATGATCATCTACAAAGGACCACATTTAATTGAAAATTATATATAAAAACTGCTCTTTCCCACAAATATAATAATTGTTATTAGCTAACTAAATAAAATATGCTGTCAACCACTATCATTTACAGAAGAGTTTCTAAACCTGGAGGGTTTCTGTACTCTGGGGCCAGCAGGGAAGCCATTGTGATGCTTTTCTTGTTTATAGTTTATACAAGGGAAATATCTTTATTAATTTCCATGTAACAGCAAGGGAAAGGTTAGCTATCCAATGAAACGGCTTCATTATCAAAAGGTGTCAAGCTCAGGCAGAGCTCTGCTCTCTACCTCATGTTATATTATATCCAGTCCATTTTGTTAATTAGATCAAAACTAATGCACCTCTTCAATGCCAAAGGGTGCTCCCTTAGAAGCTCCTCCCCCACATTGGACATATTGTCAAGGCTAGTGTTGTGAACTCGTGTGGTGCAATCTGCACCACTATGTTTGTGTTCCCATTTGCAGGGCCAGCTGCTGTGTAGAAACAGCTATTTGTTTTTGCAGCAGGGACAACAGGCAGCTAGCAGACTGTGTAGCCTACATATTCTCTGAATGTGACAAAACTTGAACTTAATAGACAACTTATCAATGTCTCTGAAATAAAACCTTTGGTCCCGTAAAACAGATTTTTTATCCACACATATAGGACAATAAATATGATTCGGTGTCATAAAGGAATATGCTATTCATATACTGTATGTTCATTTATTTAAATTATAAAACTGTCTGTGATTGATATTTTAGAAGATGGCTATGGAAAAGACAAGACAATTGACTTATCACTGAAACCTACAAAATAAATTAAACCTAATTAACCATGCTGACATACTAGACATTTTGCATTGTGCAGACTGACATTTCTAAAACAGCTGACAGAAATGGCAAACACATGAAAAGTCTATACACATTAGCTCCACAGTTTTGTTTGTTTAACAGCACTCGTTTTGCACAGTTTACAACAAATGGGTTTACCCTCAATGGGGTAGCTAAAGAAGAAGAAAAAAAAACACATCTGGAAGCAATTATTTGCTTTGTGATTATTCTGTCTGGGCAAATACCAGATAGAAATCAATTCATTGTTCAACCAAATTCCAAATTAAGTAATTTTTTCTGCTTTTGAAACATTGACTAACCAATTTGCTGGTAAAGTTGATAAATGAGCAGAATTAGGGTTTTGACTCCACAAACACCACATAATTCCTCCAAGAAGAACCTCATGCAAACTTCCATTGTTAATTCACACAGATGGATGTGATTGTGAGATGGCTGTACTCACATTCACACACCATTAAGTTCCCATTGTGTTGTGTGTGAGGACCAACTGTTTAGCTCTGCCCCCAGTGGCCAGATCATACGCTACTCTAGGTCTAGGATAACATAAGATGAGATGACTATCTGTGTGTTGTCTGCAGACAACAATGAATGAATGAATGAACAAATGAATGCCGGAATACCCATTCATTACAGCACACACATTAATTTATTCATTCATGATGCAATCATCTCTCCATGTGCTCATAAATGGCAATATTGTATTTCCCAGAATAAAAACTATTTAAATGAGTTAATCATTTGCTATGATTAGTACATATAATTAATCTGAACTGTATAGGTAATGTTGTCACACAGCGAAAGCATTGTAAAAAACTGTCACCAACAGTTTTCCCCTAGAACCAATAAACAGCAAATATTCATAATTTGTGACATTGCTTAATTAGGGCTCAATCTAGACAGAACATTGGTTCTGCAATATTCAATTTATTGCAAAAAAAATAAATTATTTCAGCTGAGTACATTGACTAGTACTACACCATTTTACGTCATTCTTGAATATATAGTATACAATCTACAGTATGTGAAACATTATAAATAAACAACAATGTAGGTCTAAACCTTTCTGAATTTAAACAACAAAAATGCAAACTATAATGGAAAGTGTTCAACATATTTCCATATATTTAATATATTGAGTGGCATTTTCATCAGAACAGATTTATATCAAACCATTAAATGATCTTGTCTGCCTCTAGATGTCACACTATAAGCACCAGCATCTCACACCAAAACAAAGGCTTTGTGGGCCACACTCATGCACACACACACACACATAAGCTACAGGCTACACGTACACTAACGTGTACTCTTGCTGGACTGGCTCTGAATACAGTGAACAGATAAGCTCATATTACAGCACACAGAAGGAAGGAGTGTGATGTCATTATTTGCTCAGGATGTATTTATCCAACACCACTATATCTTCACACAGACAAAATTGATGTTTGCTGCTATTAATATAGCATAGGTATAGGCTGCATGCCTAAATATGCAGAGCATGTCAGATAAAAGACAAACTATATGATAGCTTTGAGTCTGAGCTGTGACTTGAATAACATTGAAGAGAGATGCTAATTGCTGCATGTTTTGGCTGTTGCTGCATATGTTGGTTTTCCACTGTTTCTGCTACTTAAGGTTTCCCAGAAATGAGAGAGAAGCAGACCAGCGGGTGAACGGAAATACCTCACACTATGTTGAAAACAAACACGGCTTGTTTCATGTGCTTTAAATCACCTTTAAACACAGGGTATTGTTTATATATTTACGCAAAGGTCTACGCAATAGATTCATTTCACGATTGAACGACGTGGTATTGGAATGTTGCTGACAGTAGCTCAATAACACAGCGACCCCTATTGATAAGTTGTAACATTTCCATCAGTTTTTCCACCACTCGTGTTTCACATTTATGTACAGACCAGAAGCATTGGCCAACATTAATGCAATGGTCAGCATATTACGTCTTGCATCAATCTTAATGATTGATCGTGAAATTGATGAATAATCCCTATGAAATGTGGAAGACCGTAAATACATGGATTACATGAATGAGTAATTAATCAAAACAAATTAATTAAATTAATAATGGTTCCAGAAATGTCAACCATTTTAATTTTAAACACCGTGTTTGCAGAAACGGTTTTCTGATCATATCAGCAGCATCAAGCAAGTGATTCCTTGCATTAAAGCCTTGCTGTGCTGCAGTCTATAGCGCCACACATTAGATTCCCTTTAACTTTCCCTTACGGCTGTGATCAGATCAAGTGAATCGGGGGGTGCATTCATACAAACCCGAACGACCAATCAGGTCCGCTCTCTGTGCTCGTACCTGTGGAAGTCGAGCACTCATAAGTCTCTCCCGACATATCGTTTCAGCAGAGTTGCGCTCCGTGGCTTACACAGTCCCAGGTGTCCTTGTCTGGTTCTGCAGGACTGGGTGACATCATCGTCACCCCACCCCCTGTGCCCCCTAACCAGCTGACTCTAATGGAGGCCTAGAGCTGGTGAAGGGGCCTTGTGAATAATTTAGGAGCTCTGGTGCACTTTATAACCTGGCCTGCAAGGCTAGCCGGGACATTCTCCCTAAGTGCATTAGTATAATAGTCGGAGAGAGGAAACTAGCCTTTATTGACTAATCTAATCAATAACTGTGCTCCTGTTCACAGGGTCTCTGGGGAGACTGAGTGTGTGTAGAGAGATGGACTAACTACGTGAGAAGACTAGTGTGAGTGACAACTATAACCTCAAAAAATTGTGAGCAACACTGTTTAATATCCATTATTTGCAGTAAAATTCATATAGTCACTCAACCAGTCAGTGTGCGACTCCATAGATACCATTGCCATTCTATGGGGATGGATCGTAGCAGGCACAGCATGATCCTGTGAATTGAGATATGGCTCTTTCAAAAATAAGTAAATTACACAACACTTTGTCATTTGGAGAGATATTGATGGCTCTTCAATATTTACGAGAGTCCTTACCTTTTGGAGGTAAAAGCTAAAGGAAAAACGAATACTCCTCGCCCTCTAACTTGCCAAAGTGCTAATTCAGCAATGTTAGAACGTGGCACACAATAAAACAGAAAATCACTCATTAGCACTTAGTTCAGAGAGTAACATATGTAGCCAAGAGTGGCCTTCTCTACTAATGCCCTGTCACACTCAAACAACAAAAGTGGCCAAGTGACCCCTGGGGTAGATTTACAACGTGTCAGCAGTGTCTCCACTCCCGAGGCCTATTCCCTGAGGATTAATAACAGGGCAGCAGCAGAGCAGAAGCCAGACACCCACCCTGACTCACTATACAGGTCAGATTACAGTGACACCAGTCCATACTGTATTAGGAAACTAAGGAAACTAAGATGGCCATTGATAAATGATAGTTAAAGAGACACTCCTTAGCTTATATCTGGAACTGGAAGAAAACAATGTTGTTTTGGTTTGACACACAGAGAGCACCCGTGCCCCTCCACCTCGATGTTTGAGTGGCTGGGTTTCCTCTCTAATCCTCCCCTTACAGTGCTCATAGTTCTCTACTGTGCACCTTTAACAGCAGTGTTAGTGATTTTTGAGAATGCTTGCTAACAATATCCCTCTGCAGGCGCTTCACACATCAAAACGCATTCTGAAGCAAAGTACGGCTTTGTTTATGTGAGCGGTTTTCACAACATTGTTTATGTTCCTATTTACAAAGCCAGGGCTGCTGTAGTATATCTGATTATTATTTCAACAGCACAGAGTACTGTAAATTAGCGAAATGCAAAGAAATATTTGGTGATTTTGACTAAATGTGTATTAGCTTATAAATAGCATGCTATAGCTTTACTTTGAAGCACAGATAATGCAATCGAAAAGTGTCCCTAAACAGAAAATGAACATCTATTTCATGTTAAAGATTCTCTTTGTCCACAATTTTTTAGTGTGGACTGTAACAAATATTTACATTGTTTACATACGGTCTCATTGTCATTTACCCATTGCCCTATTAGAAAATGTAAAATTAATCATACTTGGCAGAGTTTTAAAAAGCATAACACAAAAGAACACCGCCCAAAAAAATACTGCTACAACCAATTAATGGGAAATCATGTTCATTATTTATCAAATCGTAATCAACAGTAAACATTGAAACACTTACCAAGTTACTCTTAAGTCTCTTAAGTACTTTGACTCTTAACTCGTAATGCAAAAAAAAGAAAATCCTAACAGCCTTTTTTTCTCTAAATAAAATTAAGAGTATATAGTGCACACATTGTACAAAGATTGTAAAATTTGTGCAACTGTTTTTCTGACAGACTGCAAAAGGTCACTGGAAATACCTGTGAGAGAAAGTGAAACTTGCACCCTGTACCACATCAAGGACCAAACAGCAGCGTTTGAGGAGCTAGTTAAGTGGTTGGCAACATTAGGTATGATTGTTTTCAGACCATCCCATCTTCCAAAACAGTTTTCACTTCAAGTATATTATTGCAATGCAGAACATGCAACTTATTTGACTCTTACAATGACTATTTGATAATGTGTCCCAACTATTGCTTGTTGCCATTGTTCCTAGGCTGTATGCATGGAAACTGTTCAAGAGCATTCAGATACATTTGTTACATTTTATCTGAACTGAGACACTTTTGTTAAAGGTGTATTCAGTGATTAAGGTGGACTCAGCAATTGTTAACTTACATAAAGTGACATTCAGCAAATCTCCTCATGGTATGTTAGTTATCCTGTGTGTGAGCTGAAAAAAGTTTCAACACATCCCTGGCTCTATATAGAACACATGTTTTGATCAAGTTCAAATAAACTATCCAGTGTCACTAGCTACACATTTAACTGCACTTTGATATTGTTTGCATAAAAGATTGTTGTGAAATTAGTTCTCATGTTGGTATAGTGCCTATAGTTACTAAACACATTTCGGTAGGAATTGGAATGGTGAAAAGTACGTTTTATTCACAATTAAGGTGGCGTGGAAAGAACATCTCACAAATTTGGAATTAATCAGTGATTTTGATTTTTCACACTTGGCTGAAACTGATCACTGTTAAGGCCACAATAGTTTTTTTTTTATTCCCGCCATGTGACATTGAGCAATCAAATATATAAATTGTGAAAAAATGCCCGTGTTTATATGTGCTTTTCACCATTTTGGTGACCAGGCCCCAGTCTGCTTGCCAGGAAGCCTAAGGTCACTGCGGTTTGTTTGACTTTATTGAATTGAGACCTAATGGTACGTGAGAATTGGTTTTGAACCGGTGTGAAGGGTGCCCTTGTTAAATCTCTAGCCATGAAACGGAGAAACCGATCCAAAAGCTTGAATTCACTTTTGGTTGAGCTGTGTATTGTTGTAAATCTGAGGAGGGTGAGGTCACATTGCATTCTTTCTGAATGCCAGTGCTGAATCGTGAATTTACTTAATTCTAGTAGTGCTTATACACAGGTTAGGACAGACATGTAACACTGCATTTAATGTTTACTAATACATCAACAGGCTTAGGAAATAATGCAAGTGCAACAACGACATAGGATGTATTGTATGTCACAACTGTAGCTCTGGCTAAGTCGATGTTCCAGGCAGCTGCAACTGGATGGTTTGGAGCTCCACACGGGAAGAATCTGTCTTGTAAACTGATACGGCTGCCCAGTTATGACCTCAGCCTTGAAGCATGAAGTCTCAGCATGATGTGGGTTTCAAGGCCTTACAGACCAATCACTATGTCTATGGGAAAGGGCAGGGGACTAAGCTGAACTAGGTAATGGTTCCAGTAGTAGTGTGAAAGATTAAAACCCTCTCATTCAGATAATATTCTGGCTTGCTGCATAAAACACTTTTTTTAAAACTGTAAATATGAACACACGTCCAAGCCAGTATTTTTTTTTTTAGTAGCCAAGTTGCCACAACAGATGTAGGGTTAATGATCTTTGATTAATGTGGGTTAGCAGGTGGTGTTTTAGCCATAAGTACTCCTACCAGCCCCTTGGGGGACTCATTGCACAAGATGCCCATCGGCCATCAGCTGAGGATGCGGTCCAGTGATAATTAGGTTTGAAGTGAGGCTCACTGCTTTCAAAGTAAGACATCTTACCGACACCCAGGACTGCAACTGAAAATACATATTTCATAAGCTTGCCCTAGGTTCACTCGTTTAGAGCTCCTGCAGTGACCAGAGAAGCTAAATGTAAATGTATAAAGCTTGAGCAGCCTCTAGTGGTTACAATTAGAACTATTCATGGTAAAGACATGCTTGAGATAGTGTTGAAATATATTTATTTCAATGATATAGTAAAAACTGTCCTCACTTAAAAGCATAATTTATAAAAGTCTGTACAAATGAACATTGTGCTAAAGCAGTCAAAAAAAAAAAGTACAACTATAATAAGCCCTCACTGAGTGAGCTGCTTTGCCAGGTCCTTGACAACTACAGAGTTCAGTTGTGCAATTGTTGCAACCTTCATCTGCTTTTGACTAGAGTATTTGTTCTTCACAGCCTGGGGAAGAATAAGTTTTATATGGCAACCGGATATAAACAAACTGGTTAAACTGTGCATGTTCACAAATGCCCCTTACCAGATTCTTTGTCAGACCTCCATTCACCTTCACTACATTCTTAGCAATGTGCTGCATTACAGGAATCAAGCTCTCTTCTGTGTAGTTCATGTAGTGCTGCAGTGTTGCATTCTGGGGAAATAACCAGACATTTTAGATATAAGGCTACAACATAGTGGCCCTTCGCCAGAGTGATTGACAGGCACTCTGACTAATCATAAGTTCAAAGTGTTGCCATGCGCCACAGTGTCAGATGAATCAGTTTCTCCAGCTAATGTTAAACTTACATTCATAGTAAAAATGTCAAAAGCCTGGAATTGGACAACAGCCTACAGGTCTCCTCTGCAACCACCCTATTGTTAACTGGACTAGTCGGAGCAAACTCCTATTTTGCTCTGTGAATAGAGCATTTCACCTTGTGGTAAATTGCTTTGCAGTAACATTTCTGCTTAACTGAAGAGGAGACGATCAGGTACCTAAATGCTGCAATTTCTATTAATGGGAGAATATTGGCCATTATTAGAGTAGTCTGTTAACAGCTCAGCACCATGCAGGGCTGCTGTTTGACATCTACGCCCATGGCACGCGTGGCTAAAGATGGCCCCACACTCGGATTTTTAGCTAGAGTCGCCCCTACTGACAATCGCGGGGGGAGAGTCTGGTCAGAACCGATCTGCCCAAATTATCATGTAGTGGGGAGGTGTTTACAGACCAAATATTATCGTTGCCAACTGCTCGAAGGCTCCCAAATTTCAAACTTGGAATACTGTAGTGTGAAAGGTAAAGTGACTTCAGCATTATCTTGCAATAGCCAATGAAATGTGAGCTGACTGGGAGTCACAACAACATCGCCATAGAGATACTAGAAACCATGTAGGTTACATAGTTTCTGCAGCCCACCTTCCAGATCACACTGCAAAATTCTACAATGTTATGATTTTTCTCATCCATGAGTTGACTTCATCTAGAGTTTTGTTGACACACGAGTATGAGACATACTATGTCCCTGGAATCACCACTCTGAAATGGTTAGGGATTATTGCTACACGTATGGTCCTTCAATTTAACCTAACCGTCAGGTGTGTTTATGTAGGATAACTATATACACACACAATTTATTTCCAAATCTGTAGTACTTAATGTTTTTGAAGTCGGTTGAGATCTGAAATCCTGTAGTGTGGCCATCTTAATTCATGTCGATCAACAGCCGTTAAGTATAACTTACCCATTCGCCACAATTCAAAATTTTGAGGGTCAGTGATATGGAAGCACTCGCCACCTGGGATGGCGGGAACCGAACCATTTCGTAGTCAACCATGCTAAGCTCCAGGAAGTACTTTGCAAGGGTATGCTGCTCTGCAGTCACCTGAAAAAATGTGAAAGTTACATTTTTTTTTTTTTTTTTTTAATAAAAAGAGGTTCAAAACTTAGACTAGTCACTCAGACACACCTCACAAATCTTTGAAGCCCTTCTTAAGAACTGGATGGGATGTGGGCGGCCCAAGTTGAAGTCGAGCACCCTTAGGATTTTCATCTCCATTTCCCTGATTTGGGCAGTAGTGTAGGCATGGTCGGTCACAAAAGCAAAGTCTGAAATCTCCGGGGGGTACATCTCTTCATATTTTGAAGCAAGGAACATGGCAGTCACACCAACCAACTGGAGCTGCTTTCGAGAGACTGGGTAGTCCTGTTTGAGTGTAAATATGTTATGGGGAAGCAGTTACATGTCTCCCCTTCCCTGTAAAATGGGTATTGCAGGATATGCCCCGGCAACAACAAGGGCATACATAAACCCGTTGGTTTTTAACTGAAGCAGACAGAGCTGTAGTCAGTCACAGAGTAAAGAGAGGGTAATGGCTGACACTTCCAGCATGGAAGTGAGGGGGGAAAATATAGGGACTCTTCCAGTCTGGCACTGCATATGCCACTCTGGACGTCTGATAGATATACACTACCTGGAAGCTCGACAAGGAACAGTCAAGTTACATTGGCTGTGTTATACAAGCCTGTCTCCGTAATGTCCGGTGCAATGACAGTGCAGTGCTTCGTTTACTCTACAGGACCGGCCTGTAAACCAGGACCGGCCTGTAAACAGCCAGACTCTCGTTTTTGAGCTTTGCTCATTGAAAGCTTCATGTCTGAATTGGTTTTGAGTTACATAGTTGGTCGTCATGTACGGCAATACAAAAAAAAAAACCTTGCTCATCAAGTAGGTGGGTACTGACTGTGTCCCAGACTTTACACACGTATGAGACCTTGCACCACCTGACTATTGCATTTGGTTTTTAAAGCACAGATTGTGGGTCACCGTAAAGTAAATACAGTGATAGGCGAATAAGCAAATGTGGGTGTTCACACAGAAAAACGCTGCCACAGCCACTTACCAGAAGCATTCCATTGAAATGCTTGCAAACATCTTTGTTACACTGCACAAAAGGTAATCGTATTGCATTTTTAATAAAGCAAAAGAGGGGGCACGCTTCTTGTCTCTTAAGTGGGCGTGTCACCAGCAGCTAATGTAAGCAGCCACAAGACAGCTTAAGCTATGGCCTGACAGTCCATGTACAGCAAAACCGTGAATGGCCGAGACGCCATTACAGCCTCCAATTAGTGTAGGTAACTTTATGTGAAAGCCATCGACTTGCATAGTTCTAGTCCGCATGAATGCAGAGAGTTCGCCCATGCCAATGTTAAATTATATTCTGACGGCACCTTCTGATTGAGTCAGCAATGCTGGAGGATATTGTTGACATTTAAACTATAGTAAAACCACAGGACACATTTGTTATCACTGAGGGTTTGTCAATTCCCCTGAGTCACTGTCTTTAAGGATTTTGGTGAGACCCACTCAGAGCCCCCGCAGGCACAAAGTTAAAACTTATTTCTTGGGTTTCAGCAACCTCTAGTGGTTACTAACCATTCTTTCACAAACTATATAACTAAGATTATGTCCAGAAATAGTATAGTTACCTGAAGGAAGCGGTCAATAATTGCCACTGTCATGAACATAGTCTCCTGAAGTAGACGGAATTTGATTGTCACTTGACTGAGCCAGTCAACAAGGATGGCACGCATGTTACCATTGACCTCTTGCCCTTTAAGGTAGTTTGGTCGGACAGCCTGCTCAACCTGTGAGATGAGAAAGTCTTTAGACTAGAACTTTAAGTCTTAAAATAACTATGAAGAATTAGGGTTAGCACCCTGATCCTGCACCCACCTCAAGCTGTTGAAGGTACTTGTAGATGTCCTTCACATATTCACTACAAAGCATGGAGTTCTCAAAATCCTCAGCATCCACATCCTTTATATCGAGAAGCACATCTGAGAAGGCTTGGCAGAGGTCAGCAGGAGCACAGCCCGATGTCTCCATTGGACTGGGAGACATCGGCTCAGGCAAAGCCTCCTAAACGACGGCAATCATATTTAGTCAAACTACAAGGACTTGTAGAGTATAGTAGACAACGAGCATCTCGTTTACTTACCGGCACAGCAACCACAGTAGGTTCAACCATTTGTGATTTCGGGACTAAAGCGGTCGTCTCCACTTTAACGCTGACTTTACGCTCCACCCGTTTAGTCGGTACAAGTTTGGCATCCTGAAGATAAGGGAATCTAGTTAGCGTACGGCGATTATTATGTATGACATACTATACGGTGATGCAAGACAGATGAGGCTTACCTTTTTTAAGCCTTGTTTTGGAACTGCAACATTTCCGATTTCGCCAAGCGCAGCTCGTGGCCTCAGAGTTTTAGTCACCTGGGCTGCTTTACCAGCAAGAGCATTCTCGGAGGCCACGCGGTTCTAAAAAAAACTCATTTTATATTACTTAATTTGTGGGGACATTACATTTCTAGTTTGTATCAAAAGAGGTATAACGCAAGGGATTTAACTACATGCAATTCATCTATGCCGTATAAAACGGAAATCTGAGAGAAATACATAGATAATACATAGATAATTAGCTAAATACTTACTCTAGTCAAGCGAAGAGCCATTTCGAAAAGCGTGCTACTGTGGCAAAGCGTACAGGCAGAAATTCACTGGAAGCTGCACACAACACCAAATGCTGTATGGTCTTGGTTTAAATCCTAGCTCGCTTGAATGTGATTCGCTACTAGCTGCATTTCCGGTTATTTGATTGGCTGAAACACTAGTGCTCATAATGCGTTTCTACGGCAACAAATCATCGCGAGATTTATTTTGTTGCCGTGTTTTACGTAATTTGCGTCATGTGTTGTCTTTCAATTACTCCCCTCAGTTACATTAGCTTCCATTCAAACAAAATGTCAATGTGTGATTTTAAATACATGCAAACTACAGCACGTCATTAAATATTGGACTTAACAAGTTGAATTATTTTCCTGCTCAAAACATCTTACTGAAAATATAATAATCACACAGAGGTTCTAAATCGGCCTTATTGCTGTTGACTTCCGATTATAACGAAAACACAATGTGATTTTGAAAAAAACGTCCTTTTTGACACTATGGCCATTAGATTTTTCATTCAGACTTTGGTTGTAATTTTATCCACTACCCACGATTTGAACCTGTCCTAGTGAAGTGTCCTACAACTGGTGTACTCTCTTGTAACCCCAGTTGCGAAGCCTTTTTCAGAAATGTGGTGACCTCTATATCCTACAGTCTGGTTCTGACCCATCGAATTGATCGAACTGGTCTGACCCCATTGTCTGACCGGGCTGACCCCATGGTCTGTGCCCATCATTTCCTCCAATCGGAGAGTCACATTTTCCGTGACGTCCTCTGTTGTAATGACAAGTGTAGCAAACACGTCATGCTATTTCCTAAACGGAAGCAGCGAGTAGCCGGCCTCTGCGCCCCAAGTTGTATAGTCTACAATTTAAGGGGCACGATAAACAAACTAAGGTATTAGTACTTTATATCATTTGGATTTCGACGTTAAGTAACACTTGTTAAACGAGCGTTCAAAGTTTGACATAGGGTAACGCTATTGTATATCTAACAACGAACACCATACGATAGACAGGTAAGTCGTTTTAAGTTGGCTATCTGGTCATATTGTATATTGTATATGGTAAAACTTACTACAGAAAGTTGCAAAGTACATTAATATCCATTTCTGACATGGGTACACTTCTCTTCGGCTAATTAGTCATAGCACGTGCCGAAGGGTGTTGTGCCGAATTTGTCCCCCATAAGAAATGTAATAGTACGCGTCCGGCACTACGGTAGTTGCCTTTATCTCGGTTTACGGCCATCGTATTCAGAAGAATACTATAATGGTCGAATGGTTACTTGAATGTATAAAGTCTGTAACATGTCAGTTAATAAGATTACATGTTTAATATAAGAAAAGGAACACTTTCGGTACAGTGATATAGGGGAATTATTTCAGGACCTCACATTATATAGCCGTATCTTCTTAACACGTAACCGTGTATATTAAACAATTACATCAGGTTATCTTTAAGACAACCGGTTAAAAGTTGTATTACAAGAAATGTACTTGGTACACTGGTGATATTATTTACGAGCTTCTGCCACATAACCATAACGACGAAACAATGGCTTACGTTTAAACCATATTACCTTAATAATTAATGTACCATTGTTAATAGTTAGCAATTGTCACAATTTAATATGGAGTGCCACATTTAAGGTACGTTTTATATATAAATATGCAACCTGAACAAAACAACTAAGGCTTGTATAGACAAAGCGAGGGCTGTGAAACTGGGGTACCATTAGGCTACTGTACAAAACTCTAGCTAGCAAGCTAGCATTTAGCTATTAATAACACGAAATGTCGACAAGCCTCATTTCTACTTAACGACTGAATTACTTTTTTGAAAATATTTGATTTCCACTGATATTTTGGCATCTGATATCACTTGGGTTTTTATGACAGGTTTATATGATAACTTGTTTACCTGCTAGCATGACTCAGTGGATTCACAGTGCAAGGTAACCTTGGCCTAGTTGTGTGTTAAGAAACTACTTTATACTAATGAGTAGCCTACATCAATTGGGTATTAAAGAACCACAGACACACGTTACAGGACGTTTGACTGTTCTTTTGCTTGAGTCAACATTGAGTTATAAAAACTCATTCTACAGTGTAAGGATATGCGAATAGCTATTGGTACGTTATTGCTATAAGATGTAGCAGTTGTTGTAGCCTGTTTGTGTGGCTTTGAGCCGAGGTCAGCGTGTCACACTGCACTCTTGTGACTGGACTGCTGAGCTGTTTAACACTGCAGTAAGCAGGTATACACTTGAAAGCACAGATTGCAGAGCATTTCTGCCGGGCTCAAATGTACTCTGTGACCCTAATCTCTAGGAGGACAAGGGAGAAAAAAATACAGCACTGTGCATTTAACACAAGATTGATTCCATGAGGTTTGGTCAAATGAACAAACAAACCTTGTTATCTAGTGTAGTTTAGTTTCTAATGTGTGATTGCTACTAGTGAAGTGGCATGGTTCCCAGAATAATGTTGTATTTGTATAATGACTGGTCCCTGTTGTATTGATAGCCAAATAACTTTTGTTTTAACTTTGTTGTTTTATTTGGCACCACAGGACAACATTATGGCCCAGGAGACCAATCAGAGTCCAGCTCCTATGCTCTGTGCCACTGGCTGTGGTTTTTTTGGTAACCCCAGGACTAATGGCATGTGCTCAGTCTGTCACAAGGAGCACATATCAAGACAGAACAATGGAGGAGTGAGTTCCCTGAGTGCAATGGGTAGGACCTACTGTTCCTGCTAGCCTTTTATTGGATACAAATATGTTATACAACATCACTGTGTGAGACACAAGGTTGTATTCCTGAAACTTCTGACTGGACATTGTCTCCCTCAGGTGGCAACAGTGTTGCTAGTGGGCCCACACCAGAGGCCTCTGCTATCCAGAGGTTAGAGGCCACTCTCAATAATGCCGCAGCCGCGGCAATCGCAGCAGCAGAGGTAGCTGCTACGACTGCTGCTGATGCCAGTTCCCCTGAAGAGTTCAGGTGAGGGGCGTTTAGCTTGGCTGTATTATTAATTATCTTTTTATTATATTGAGGTGCAGACTTGCTAGACAGGTTGGCCAAGCATTGGTTTTGTTAACTTCTTTCCCATGGTAAAAGTGTGGCGATGACACAGCAGATGACCCAGATGAGCTTGTCTATAGAGGAGAGTGGAGCTTCGCTCAGACGAGAGCCCACATGCCCCGGTAGGTTGCAGTCCTATCCTTTTTTTTAAAGCAGTGCTTCTCAAACTTGCAATAAATCACTACTTTTCATCAGCGTAAATTATATTTTATAAAGATTCTGCACACTTTATTAAAAAGTGTGAGATTAAATTGTTTTTTTTTCCTGCATAGAGAATTGAGAAGCTCTATCAAATTTTGAGCCTCCTTGAGCACTCAGCAAAACTCTGCAGTGTTCTCAATGTAAAACGCTAGGCATTTGAGACCTAAGCGGTGAGGTTACATTTATTTCCTTTATGAAACAGCATTAGGAGCAGAGACTGCTCTTTTGTGATTAAGTCATTTTACATACAATCTCCTGTGTTGAAGACAGGTAGATAATCAAACTAATGTGGATTAAATTTAATAATAATAATAATAATAATAAAAAAAAATTATTTGGGACACTCTATGATACTCCTAAACACTCAAGGACATCTTACACTGGAAATAAGTGCATATAAAACAGTTGTCTGAAATATGAATACAATATTAATAGACATTTGATCTGAGCAATGTAGACAAAATAAAATGATACATGCTTGTTGGAAAGACAAGGGATTCAGGTGACAGTGGAACAAATGGTCAAATGTCATAAGCAACCTAGAAGAGGTGGGTTTGAAGAGCTTAGCAAATTAAGTGACCGTGGTGGCATGTCGAATGTGCAGTGGAAGTGCGTTCTAGAGCCTCAGGGCAGAGCAGTTGAAGGCCCGAGCCCCCATGGTGGAGAGGTTGAATGGGGGGGTGACCCGAAGCCCTGTAGAGGAGGAGCGGAGAGATCGGGAGGGAGTATATGGCAGGAGAAGGTCAGAGAGGTAGGAGGGAGCCAGATTCTGTTGGGGCTTGTATGTAAAGAGGATAATATTGAAGTTTCTACAGAATTTTACAGGAAGACAATGTAGTTGAAGATAGTAGTCTAGATATGTTGCGGCGGTGGAAGAAGGATGCTTGGGTGACTGTTTTGACGTGTGAATTGAATGAAAGGGAGTCATCAAAGGTTTTTTGTGGTTGTGGGATAGGAATACTGAAAATGTTCAGGCTGGAGCTGTCTTGTGTGGGGAGAGTGGATTTGGAGCCAATGAGCAGAACCTCTGTCTGGCTGTTGTTGAGTTTGAGGGCGTTTAGAGTCTTCCAGCTCTGGATTTTGGGGCGGGGGAGCTGGACAATAATTCAAT
This sequence comes from Forbesichthys agassizii, assembly GCA_026546735.1. NCBI lineage: Eukaryota > Metazoa > Chordata > Actinopteri > Percopsiformes > Amblyopsidae > Forbesichthys > Forbesichthys agassizii. The sequence goes on from JAODLL010023630.1 coordinate 22,910, forward strand.
ATAAATATATACCCTGGTATAATTCTTTTCAATAACTGTTATATAATTGTAAAACTAATTTCCAGTATTTCGATAAGCTATTTGTCACTGACTGATGGGCACAGCAGTCAGCTGACGGGGCTCTACAGTGCTTCTAGTGACTTCTAGCCACTATGTTTGCAGCTCAAATATGCGCACTCCATCCACGTGCATAGAAAAGTGTTTAGCTGTTCGAATCGGGTCTTGGGCTGAAAACAAACACACTCCCATATTAGCTACCTCATCATCACAGCTAGCTAAAGCTAACAGGCAAGACACTAGCAATACTGGTGAAAAAATGCCACCTAATGCTTGTGTGGTTTGAGGTGGACGTGTGACTGCGATCACGCGTCCAGCCAGCTTTTAAATTGTGCAATTACGGTAAAAACCTGTGTTTATACACTCACGTGAAGCTACATTGTGCACAATAGTATGATCTCTATAATACAGTAATAGTAGTATACATCGTTTTTTTATGACTATTAATCTAAATAGGAATTTATATATAATATATCTGTATAGCATAACTTTTCAAGATGTATTTCATTCAAAATTAGGTTTGCTCAAGTTTCTATATTCTATCTTAGTTGTGCTGGTTTTCCATCTCTACCTTGAACACCTCCACATTAAATATGGAGACACTAGCCTAGATTTTGTATTAATGGGGGAAAAGTGTTGAAAAAATACTGTCCGTCTATCTCACAAATCTACTTAATCAGATATTTTATAACTTATAATGTAGGCCTACATCTCTTTGTCAAAAGAGGGATGCCATTCAGACATCATACTATAGAGATTAACGTGCAATGAAAACAAAATACTAAAGGTGAATTATTGCATAACGTTTATGCTCTGTTAAAATTTCGACTGTGCTTCCATATTTTTGGTCTGTACTCTTAATTTGCTGTTTTAGGAGCTTGTGTGCTCCTTGGTGAAAAAAGTCAGTGTAGAGCCCTGCCAGCTATATTATAGGTGAACAGAAATAATAGAAACCATTTGCGTGATTACTTCCACTTCAGCCAGTGCACAGCAGTATGAGCTGTCTTCACGTGCCAAGCAATTTGATCAACTCTCTCACCTAACAGAGAGGCTTAATATGATGTATTTTGTCAGATTACTCCGCTTACAGTCAGTAATGTCTGGAATTTTGGTGCCTCTAATTCATGGGACCACAGTGCTAGTCACACGCACACCAGACCGCTACTGACACTTGCTAAAAGGTGAACATTTATTTGTACATTTTTAATTTCTAAAATATTATAGTTTCATAGACTTTGCAAATGCATTTTTCAGAAGTTTTTTAGTACTCTGTTGTGGGTGTTCTTAGCAGTTATTCTGAGGCTTATATTGTTCATATCTATATCAGAATTATACCGTATCAACCGAAGTTATGAAATATATTGTGATATCAATTTTGGCCATATCGTCCAGCTCTGGATGGACAGGAGGCCGGAGTCAGCTGCATGGAGTAGATCATTGGGGATTTTTATTAGAGCTCTTTCAGTGCTGTGTTTTGGATGTAATACAGACTGAAGTGGTTTGAATAAATGATTGGAATTTAGATGATTGAGAAGTTGAGAGAGAGGCCATCACCCTCTCAAGTGTTTTGGAGAGGAATGAAGGTTGGAGATGATTATAGCAGCATTATAACAGCAGTATTCACGACCTAGGGCTGTAGATGCTGCTTGTTTATTGCTGTGGCTGGGATTGTCACGTTTTCAAGATGGGTGTCCCGTGTCCCCACAAATAGACTTATCTGTAAAACCTGCGTCCTCCTCTTTACGCTTGATTAAACAGGATTTTTTTTAACAGGAAGTTTTATTTTAAAATGACTTCTGTTAAATGTTAAGAAAATCAGTTTTTATCACTTTTCGCATAATCGTCCAGCCCTATAAGAAAGTGACTAGTATTCCTCTATTACACCTAATCTTCTTTAGTCAAGGGGACAAATAGCTACATGCATCCATAGTACACTAAAATGTATGTTGCTTTCTTTGGCCAAGTAACCTTTTTTCTTTACTGACAAGTGAATAACAAATGTCCTTGTCTGACACTTGTACAAAGTGTTTGCTGTAGACAGTTGAAGGCATGGTACACATGCACATGTAGGCCTACATTTGTAGGTATGATGTGGTCCAAAGCAGTGACCCCTTGCCTTCCCTCT
>JAODLL010023657.1:0-25074 GCA_026546735.1 Forbesichthys agassizii
AAACAGTCAAGCAAAATAAATAGACAAAACTGCACAGCCACGAGCACTAAAATAATAACCATTAATTTAAATAAATGCTTAATGACTGACTATAAAGAATAGTTCTACATGTGATAATCATGAACAGCCTACATTTATTTGTGAATGTGTCTGTGTGCGCGTGGATGTGTGCGTGTGAGGCCGAGTGTGCTTGTGTGTGTGCGCGTATGTGCGTGCGTGTGAGGCTGTGTGTATGTGTGCGTGCATAAGCCTGTCACAAAATGTAGTTGTTAATGAGGGTAGGATGCCACAACCGCGCCGCACCGACCCCAGCATCAGGTCGGCAAGAACCTCAGAATCCAGGCCCTCCCGCGACCCCCCGTAGCGCAAAGGACCCGAGACTTCCTGTCCCGGGGACAGCCATGCCCCGTCCCTAGGGAGAGTAGCAGAGAACCGTGCAGGGAAGCTCCCCACCGCCAGCGAGAGAGAACATGGGAGAACCAGGAACGACAGCCACCCAACCCAGCCAGACGTCACCTCCCCACCCGAGTGCGGGCAGAGCCAGCGTCTCCCGGGCCCCGTGAGTCCGAGGCCGATCCCGGCCCCGCCCCCCCGACCACCTCCAAGGAAGAGGGCCAAAACCCACCCTGTCGAAACCAGTCACACACCCCGGGGACTACCGCACGCCCTCATGGTGATAGAGCCGGCAGCGGGAGCCGAAGAGGGCCCCGGCGATGGGAAGGGACAATTGGTCCCAGGCCCAGGGACACGCCGCCCGCCCCAGGCATTAATAGAGGCCAGATGCGGGGAGCGACGTGACATCACAGGGAAACAGGCCTGAAACACAAGGTAAACACAGAGCAGGGAATGACGGGGAAACAGGCCTGAAACACAAGGTAAACACAGGGCAGGGAGTGACAGAAACAGGCCTGAAACATGAGGTAAACACAGGGCAGGGAGTGACAGAAACAGGCCTGAAACACAAGGTAAACATAGGGCAAGGAGTGACAGAAACACAGTAATGACAGAACGTTACAGTTATCCAGATTCATATCAGATGTATTGAATGTATCTGCTATAGTGACAAATTTCATTATGTGAAAGAATATCAGCATCACTATATAATAGTCTGGATTTACATTACAGCATTTAGCAGATGCTCTTATCCAAACAGACTTACAATCAGTGCATCAGTGCAATATAAACAAGTTATACAACAGCTCCATAAAAGAAACATGTAGCATGACAGTACAGTAGTTCCGCAGAGCCAGCCTTTAAAGTATAGAACACCTCATTGGCTAACTGTGTCAGTACCATAGGGTCAGTTGGTACCCGCCTACTTGACAAGTGAGGTATTTTGATTGAAATGCACAACAACCAACTCCAATGAATTGCTTCCTCAATGACCAAGTCAAACGTTAAACTTACAATGTATTTGTTGGGAAACATAACAACAGGACTGGCTGTTTAATTACAGGTATTGTACATCTGTCAAATTTGTAGGCTACGATTACTGCTTAACATACACGGTGTGATGTTAACTCTAGGAAAACGACAGTATTACTTCTTGAAAGTCAGAGTCCTAGAGCTTACAGGGGTATTAGACGTTTTAGTGCTAATAGACGGATGAACGTAATGTACAACATACATTACCTACTCTATTAATATATCATATCATTCAATTCCCAGAAATAATAGCTGGAAGCCTAAATATCAAAATAGCATATTTGAAGTGCTGATCTAAATAAGAAGATTAGTTTGTTCTTTTTTAAAAGACCGCTAATGATAATAATAAGAGTAATGTATTATAATGTCTTTTTTTGGTCATAGTGTAATGCAATAAAATGTTAATAATGTTCTATTAAATATTTAATTCTGTCTACAACAAGAGAAATAGTGCGTGCTGACTGTCTGTACTCTCTGTTAGCTCCATGTAATATGTGCATCCTTTGTGCTGAGACATTCTTATTTGCTTTGAGAAATCAACAATCATCAATCATCAATACATATAATACAGCTATGCAACCAATTCAGTGGAAAAACATCATATAAGACACAACATGGTTAGCGTTGTATTCTTTCTTCTTGGGTAGCTTTTGCAGTGTTTTGTGTAGTTTTAGTTTGGCCTATGCACTTATTCAATGGTAACTATGCAGCATCGAGCTCAAAGGCAGACAACAGATGCTTGCCAGATGTCAGGGTTAAAAAGATGCTCAGCGGAATTCACTCTCAGTTTAACTTGCTGTTTAGAACAAGGCTTTCAGCTGCAACCCAAAGAATTGATGATATGGTGTGTATGTGGGGGTGGGTGGAAGTGTGTGTGTGTGTGTGTGTGTGTGTGTGTGTGTGCGTGCACGCGCGTATTTGTGCGTATGACGCTTGTGTACTTGTATGTGCATTTCTATGTAGGTTTATGTACACTATATGCAGGTGAATCACGTGCATGGGCATGTGCACAGAGTGTCCATGTGAATACAGTAAGTGTGTGTACATGAGGCCACAGAGGAAAATACACAGACTCTGGACTGCAAGTTATTTTGTCAAGAAGAAAAAATTATAAATTTTCTTTTCATTTTTTATAAGGTCCGGGGTCTAATAAGAAAAAAGCAACATTCTCAGAGTCAAGTCTCAGGGGAGCAGTGGCAAAGTACACAGCGCAAGAATAGACCTGCCCTGAATTTAGACGCCGTTATGTGCTCTCAAGCCTTCGATGGAAGATGATTGTTTTCCAAGAGTTGATTTCAGTCGGAGCCCTGCTGCTTTTGGAGGATTTATAAAAGGCCGGCGTTCGTCTGTTCACAGAAAATATGACAGGAGAGATGTTGGAAAAAATAAGGAACAGGTGAAAAGAAAAAAGTATTATGGCGCCTAAAGCTATCAGTGCACCCTCTTTAGGAAACCGTGTTGGACTGCTTCACATGAGTACTCTCTCAGTCTTTGGTGCCAACATTCAAGACTCCTGCAATCTACTCATGCATTTTTAACTATTGTCTTGACATGTTCCGGACTGCTGTTATAAAACAAGCTGAATATTATTTGATTTGGCAACATTTACAGTATCATAGTGTGAATGCAGTACAGACTATACACACTGCAGCAGTAGATTCATTGATAGAGGGCTTTTAAAACATTAGGTTTTACTTAAAGTATACCTATCTCATAGTTCAATAATTTGAGCTATGAGCTATCTTATCTGAGAATTTGAGAGAAAGGGGTTATAGGGTTATGAAGATAACCCTAACCCAAGCATGTGTCAAGTCCTGATTACATTAAATAAAGTAATTCAAACATTAAATAAAGTAATAAATATATAATAAACAAAGATGTTCAATGTGGTAATGGTGTCTTGTCAATAACACAATAATTGCATGATAACATAATAACTGTTCCCTGACATATTACCTCTAACAAAACAAACATTTAAGTCAAAATACAAATATGTACCTTAAATTCAACATAAGAAAGAACTCTGTAAAACAAGGCAGGACAAACTGTCTAGAGATAGAGAGTGAGAAAGAGAGAGAGAGCAGTTTGCTATAATGCATAATTTGGTCCAGTAAAATTCCGCTAGCTGAAAATAAATCTACTTACGCGTTTTCTGGTATAAAGAATGTTATCGTTTTACACATAGTTGTCCTGTGTCATTGTACCTGCCTAATAATTAGTGATTATACTGTAGCTCATGCTGACTGTCATTTCTAATGACAGATTTATTTAAGGGGGGCTAATTCATATTTTATTAATAGGTCTGGCGACACCCCTGCACTCTGGTCACAATAATATATTTTTGACGTGTAACTGCGCCCCTGCTCGGAGCCTGACTCCACCCACTACACAACTTTGAAAACGGCTAAAACAGTGTGAGTGGGGGGATGGGAGGGGTTTAGAGGGGGACCCCCATTAGCATTAATGATAAAATCTGAATTTGATGACGTATGAGCGGAGTAAGTGTACCGTTGAAGACCAGCTAGGTCCTGGAGTGATTTTGTACAGATATGACGTTTTCAGATTATAAAATGCATATTTAGTCAATAATAACACCAGCATTAACATGTCTCATCACAGATCAATACCATTACTTAGTTTACAGCGCAAACAACTCATTTTAGGGTGCAGTTAAACTTTAACTATGCACTTTCAGTTGTCCCCAGTATCACATGAAATACAGCATTCAGTCCACTGTTGTAGACCTTGCCCTTATATAAGAGTCTGTGCAGCATCATGAACTTATCTTACTCTGCCTGCAGATGTCTTTATGCCCAATGACCTTTTCACTTTTGCCGTTTCTTTGTTGTGCTCTTTGACAATGCACACACACACACACACACACACACACACACACACACACACACACACACACAACATTTAAACGTTTCTCTTCTCATTACGTATTGGCTTTTGTAATGAAGAAACAGGGGTGGGCATCATGGTGTGAAATAACCCACCTTGTGCAGTGTGTGTGTGTGTGTGTGCGTGCGTATGTTGATATACACCATCAGAGACAAGCGCCATAAAGCGATGAACAAATGTGTAGCCTCTGAAGCAGTGCAGCTGCTACGCCTGCAGAACAGCCTCTGAACTCTGACCTACAGCCCCCCCCGGTGGTGCCTGTGGTATTGCCACGCTATTAATGCATTCCTACTAATGTCACGGCTTACTCATATCCCACTCCCCTCATTGTGGCCCTATAGGGAGGATGCATCAGTTACACACCTTCCTCATCTCCCGCACACACCACAACCAGAACTATATCGCCACAACGCTCAGGGTTACCATCAGGTCAGCCCAACAGACTCAGTTCAATAATTCAGGCTTGGTGCCGTAGTGCTGGGCTGTTCGTGTCACACACAGAACAGATGCACAGCGTACTGTACGTCCGCAAGGCGCTCGTAGCGCCCGCCACTGCTAGAGGATAGATAATGATCTACAACGATGTGACATAAATGGAGAGAGAAATCAAATAGAGAGTTTTTTTTGACCATGCACGAGCAGGGCAAGAGGTTGACATGGGATTAAGATACCGGTTTTGCTGTCAAGTAGATTCTTTTGTTTTGACTAATTGAATGGAGTTTTCTGTAGCTTTGTTGACAGAGTCAGGTTTTGTGAGTAACTATGGCAAGACATTTTAAATCATATATTTATGGTCTAAAATATCTTGGAGAAAAGCATTTTTGCTTTTACAGCACAGCTATTACATCACAGCTATGACAGAAGTAGAACAAGGACCTACTTAAAGGTTTTGAGTATTTCAGAAATATTGAAATCCCAAATACGATCCTTAATCATCTCCCCTTATGCTATAAGAGGCTAGGGAATGGAGAGACAACATCGAATGCCTCCATCAGCTGAATTACTCACAAGGCTGTGTCTAATGTCTACCAGTCAGAACACAGGCCATCCCTAATTGATCTTTAAATGCCAGAGACAAGAGAGAAAACATAGCCAAGCAGCACTGCCATCCATTCTCCTTTGGCGAGTTTATGAGAATTCACATCTAATCTAAGTGATGCAAAAAGACAGCAGTCTCCAAGGGGTTAAGAGTGCAGTAGACCTGTTGACAATATTCTCATGACTAATCCTGTCATCAGATGCATTTAGGGTTTCTGGAAGGCAATGATACCGTGGCAATACAAAGAGTAATTTAAACAGGTGTTATTGGAATGTTTCTGTAAATATGTAATCCATTACTAATTACTAGGTCTATATTGTAATAAGATTACTTCTGTATTGCCTGAGAAAACAAATTATTTACACACCCAAAGGAAAGGAAAATCAAATTTAAGATCTCTTCTGTGTCTCACTTACTTCTCTGAGAATTAATCAAGTTCTATTCAACACCAGTATGAGATTGGAGAGACATAACCACTGACTTCTCACTGGAATCTTAAAAACACCTCGATTCAGTCTCATTGAAATGGTTTTGATGAGATAACAACATTCACAAATAAACTCAATGAGACTCAAAGTTAAAGATCTGAGCATTATATGAGCACAATTCATAATTAACATATCCTGCTTTTCTTAAATTCCCCGTCTTCTATCAAATACATGTTTAAGTCTAGAAATTTGTCTTTTGTTTATCTTTGGTTTGCATTCTCTTTCCAGTGAGGGTTTTAGAAGCCCAGGTTCAGAATTAGATGATCTCAAAATAAGATCTGCTGTGTTCTCAAGAGACTGAGATAAGACTACAGTATTGTCAGCAACATCATTTTCCTCTGGGCATTTACTTTCAAAACCCCATTGATATCCATAATAAAATGTGAAACACACAAACAGAGTAATATCAAGTAATAGCAGCCACACTGCAAAGGCATTTAACTTAAGAGATATACATATATACTACCTTATACAGTTTCCTGAAGCAGGATAGCTCAGTGACATAAATATAGCCAAGGCTGCACATGTGCCAGGGGAAATTCAACAGCAATACTGTACTACTAGTCTTGGGGAAGTCACATAGGGCAGTGGTGCATTAAAGAGTCTTGAAACAAGATTAAATGCATACCTAAATAAACTAGCACAGGTTATATAGGCAAGTAAAGCTAGTATGTGATACTGCAACATACAGTAGTCACACATCTACAGTAAGTGAAATATGTTTTACACTAATGAAAACATACTGTTTGCACGTTTAGATGGACTGTAGGTAACATACAATACATTCCAAGGTTGCAGCATCAGTGACTATTAAGGAAATGCCCTCACTGTTTCCAATTTTCTGGGTGTCAAAAAAATCCCCCGCAGCTTTCCACAATGCAAAGAAAAGTGCATAAATTATATAATATACTGTATATTATTATATATATGTGCACACACAAAGTTTTTTTTTTAAAGTCCAACTCTACAGTAGGTAGTGTGCAAACAGTGCACATTGCAATGCACTTTGCACCAAGAAAACATGAACTCTACTTACTGAATAGTCCATTATATTTCTCATTCTCAACCAATTTTTATATTCTTTACAATATGAACTCTCCAGTAGAAGCTGTCTGTACCGTGCATTGTGGATGTGGGTAGGAAGCACAGCGACAAAACAATACAGACCATACAAATAGATCTGCCATAATTCTTAGTGCTTGTGTAAGAAAATAACATTATTGATCAGATCAGTAACGGAAAAGTAAAAGAAACCGTAAACAAACGGAACCCCACCCCCCATCATTATGCATACTCCATGAACCAATAGACCACTGTCACTTAGCAGTCCCTGAGGTCTGATGAATGAATTCCATTCTCAAGTCTGTATCGATTGACTGAGTGCTCCAACCTGATTTACATTAACAGGGCGGTGATCCAAATGAAAGTTAGCATGTTTAGCCAACTGAAGACACAAGGGAAGATATGTAGCGCCATGAATAGACAGCTATGCTGACATTTGGATTATGAGAAGGCTGGAAGAAGGCTTACTTGGCTGTTTTCTCATTGTATTCACATACAGGCACAGCCCCTACAAAGTACAGTATGAGGTGCTTTCCTCCTATTCTGCACTAAGCCCCTAGCCCCACATGGCTGTGCCTGTACCACAGGTCAAGCATGTGTTTTTTATGGTGTTAGTCAGGTGAATAGGCTACAGCTGAATAACAAAGTGTAAATGTCTCCTTCCTGTAACTTATCATTCATATTGTTATAGAGAAAATCTCACAAAACGATTATGAGTTCAATATTATACGGTGACCTCTTCGTAGTATTTGTGCAGTGCAGTAAATGAACCTATCAGGGGTGGAGCCCATCTCCTGCCAGGTTAATTTCACAGTGCAATAGTGAGACCGAGACATATGGGAGGCCATATTGAGATGATAAACAGATGGCTAAGCTCCACCTAGTGCTAGGGCTCATATACATGTTGAATTATTATCCTCCCCAAAAAAAGACTAAACTGTTTAATTGAGAGGTAGCAAAAAAGGTTTGTGTTCATGAGAGTGATTCTCACTATGTTCTTGCTTATATTTAATATTCCAAAGTTTATAGTTTCAAGTTAGAGCAAGAGAGAGTAAATAACAGCATTAAGGTATTATAAGGTAATATATCACTGTTTCTGTATAATTATTTAACAGTATGTCTAATCAGTAGCGTTTGGCAAGTTACTCAGGAATAGTAATAACTTATAATTTACTTTTTACTCTCTCAAAAAGTAATAATATTATTGTATTTATTACTGGGTATTAAAAGTTATTAGTTAAGTTACATTACTTTATTAGTTTAACAATCACTACCCTGCAAAGGAATATTATTTTGATTTGAGCTTGAAGATAGCATGCATTCTCGAGAAATAACCCTGCCTTTTAATACTTTCTCACTGAACTGTACTCACTGTAAGTCGCTTTGAATAGACGTGTCTGCTAATGACATCATTTTAAATGATGTTATGACGTGAATATTTTTTGGGTCATAGGTCAAACATTGAACTACACACACACACATTCCATGCATATAGCAAATTAATGAACCCAAATTCATATTTAAAAAGCAGAAGTTAAGGTGACACGGCGGATGCAATTATGTTGTTCATGTTGCCTTTGTTTGATATGAGAGTTGACAGGCCCCGCAGCTTAGCCTGGGCCAAGGGAATGTGAGCGTAAAGAATGTCAAGGGTTTTAGTTTCACAGTGGAACACGACACGTCACAGGAAATGTCACCGTGTTAACGCATTATAAGGTCACACTTCATCAATCACTCTGGCAGCTGTAGACACACCGACCGCACATCACTTTCTCTCGCACGTGTGTGTAGATAATGTGTCATATTGGGTTGTGTGTGTATATTCACACACTGTTCAGTCACACACAAGCTAGAATACAGTATACTGTACTCACATGTACACACGTACACACACACACACACTCATACCACACTGAAACGGCAAATGCCATTTTGTCTAATCTTTATTTTTGAGTAAGCAACACAAACGTTGTTTTCATGAATCTCCCAAATTACTTTTGTTGCATATTATTTCCCTAAGAAACAGCCGCCGCATATGCAGAATGAGGGATGAACGAAAAGATTTAAAATGATGAAAGAAGACAAGCACTCATTTTTTCCCCAGAGCTGTAATTTAGATACCATTAAAAATGTTCTTTCTTTTTTTGTGTGAAAAAACCAAAGGACCTTGTATAATTCTGGCAGCGTTATGCGAGCACAAAGCTTCTTTCAACATGTATATACCACTCAACCATCCGCTTTCACAACCCTTTTTGCATATACTAAATTGTACGTAATAACGCCAATCAGAGCAGGGATAGTCTGTCCCCAGTGCTAATGCACTGGTCTCGTTTCAAAAAGGTGACATTGTGGGTGAGGCATCATCCCCCTTTGCCATTAACGTTGCATTACATGACCCCCCTTCCCCCCACACACCCCCTCTAATTACAGCTGTTAGAACGCCAGCGCACGGACTCACAATAAAGCCAGCCTATGAGGAAGCAGTTTGGCTCAGTACACACCGCCCCTCCCAGACAAGACAGACACAGAGGTGGATCCTGTAGGGGTGGGTATTGACCAGCCACACCATATTCAGGAGCCTGGTCAGGAGATTACCATGCTCACCAGGTGGAGGGGAGTGAAGGGTCATGTTGCTGTTGTTTTGGAGAAGATACATCTGTGTGTGTGTGCGTGCGCATGTCTGTGTTTGAGCTGAAACGATTGACTGGCTATAATTATGGAGATATGCCAGTGTGAAACGGTTAGTTTGTGCATGTGTGTGTGTGTGTGTGTGCGTGCGTGTGTTGTGTGGGCGCATGCGTGCTTACGTGCCTGTGTCTGCGTGCGTGCGTGCGTGTGTGTGTATGTATGTGTGCGTGTTACAGGAGATTGACTACAGTGTTTGCTCTTCATCACTTACCTGCTGTCCATGGCCTGCCTGATGTCTCAGGCAGAATGAATGGCTGGCAACTTGTCATTCCACAAGGGTGCCAAGCATGTCCTGCATGGCCATACTCTGCTGACACCAGCCTCAGCATCTTATTCCTGTCTTTGTTTACCTTAGCTGTAAGCACAGTCTCACATCATATCTCGTAAACCTACTGGAACAATCAAAATGCATTTGACAAATGCTGATCCTGTGACATTTTCCAAGCGGCAAACACGGAGGGCATAGCGGGAATTGTAGCTGCCTTGCCTCTGTCTGTCTCTATCAGTCCCCTGAGAAGTCATTGATCCATACAGACCCTTTGCTCGTATGCTTGGCAGAAGCTGAACTAATAACAGAGACTTATGTTCCCCATGATAGCACAACTACACGTGTTTTCCTCTGTGTAGTCTTATAATGGGAGATCAAATAAAGCACGGCTATGGATCATGATGGAAATCTGTGGTTTTAGGAAGACTAAGCCTACTCGCAGAGAGTAAACCACTGTTACTTTACAGTTTAATATACTAAATTACCTTTGTATTGAATGTATTTCAAATCACATATATAGGCTATATTTTGATCAATCTTCTTATTAAGCTAAATGAAAGGACTACTTCTGGGAAATATTAAAAGGAAATAACTGTGCTTTATTTGTTAAAATTAAATGGTTATATGCTTGATCGATTATATGACATCATATTAATTTAATCACGAAGAGGTGTGACTGAAATAAAAATCAATAGGTCAAACTCTTATTGTTTAAAAAAAACTGCTGGGTATAGTATGCCTACTAACAGAAAAGCAGGACAGATTAAGATAAAAATATAATGCAAATGTCTTTTTAATTTCAAAGTACAGGCTATTTAATGCAGATCATTTAGTGCCAATTCTGTTCTGTAGATTCAATGTTTGACATGGCACTAGCCGTTTGCCAATTAGGGTATATTGAGTATAGAGTATTGTGCTTTAAAATCGACTAGAGTATGATATAAGATCTTACTCTACCTTCGTGTGTAGCCTACTGGAGATTAGAAAGCCTGGAAGAATTCAAAAACTCGAGCCAGCAGCGAGTCACGTGACACAACCACCGGCAGAGAACTAGAGCGCCAGGCAGGGACGCACATAGCTTCGAATAGCAGACTGCACACCAGCATCACGCTTAACGCCTAAATTCTTTTTAATTGAAAACCTTTTACTCCCTTTCGGTGAGTAGCTACATTTTCAATGCAATTTTACTAAGCCTATTTTTATCCTCTTTTTCTCTCTTGTCTTGTTGTTCCGACATGGAAAATGTTTTCTTATTTTCTGCATGTAATGGTTTGAATTTTGGATGCTGAGTGTCGGTGCTCCGACGGTGCTCCGACGGTGCTCCGCCGTCATCCACTGAGAAATAGCCTATAGTAGGCTACGTGCTAGCGGACTCACTTGATGTATTTTTTCCTCTGCTCGAAAAGCTTCTCTGTGAACTCACTTGTTAAGGTCCTTGTTTTCTTGTCTTCTCTCTTTATGATGTCTCATTTTGGTGTGATTTTGCTGTCGTTGCTTTTCTATGATCTTGCGGCGTTGCTCTGGTGTTGGAGACTGTACGTCTCTAAGCGCACAAAACAATCTGTTTTGATTTTCGCCTTTGGAGATTTGCCCATTTTAATAGGTGAGAATTAACTTTGCCTGGAGTTCGTGTCGTTTTTTATTTCACTTTTTTATAAAGACTTACACTACATCGGACGGCTTGCAATGCATTGCATGTTTCAGACAGATGGATATTACCTTACTAAGTGTTAAAATAGGCTAAATGTTTAGATGCAGATAGTTATCCCCATGTAAGTTGGGGATGGATTTAACAGCTTTTTAAAAAGACAATAACTTTTTATGATGAATCAGCTAGCCCGTGTTTCCTTAAGTGGCCTAAATGGCTGACGTCCAATTATATAATAGCCTTACACTGAGCGCCAGCCACTTCAGGTATCCATGGTGTGCCTTTCAAGCAAACTGGCTACTTGCAAAGAGAGATGCAGATCACTTACTTCCATTATAAAGTATTTTCTAAGATCCATTGCTATTGACTCTTATGTGAATCACAGTGGTAGGGATACAAATGCATGTTTATTTTATTGTATCGCAGCAGGGTTTAAGTGTCCCTTTAATGGACTGAAAATTCAGCAGAAATCAAATATGTAAATTGGACAATACCAAATGTGTCTATGCTAGATTTGATTAATGGCTTGACCTTGGCCACAGGTAAAGACCTCCTCACTCAGACACCTGCACTCCAGACTAACACTGCTAATAACCTTCACCTACATGAACATTTATTTTACAAAATCCACACACTCAACATTAGATTATACATAAATAACCAAAACCATAATAATAATAATAATAATAATAATAATAATAATAATAATAATAATAATAATAATAATAATGTTTTTTTGTTTACCTTAATCATACAGAATATGATAGATTTAGACGTAATGGGCATGCTGGAATGTTATGAAAGCATTTTTTTGCGTTGGTCAGGGAACAGGTGTGGCAAGCCGAGCGTGGGATGTGATGCTTTGCAAACAATACTTATCTCTCACCGGGGGTGTGGTGGTTGGAATAGCACCGCTAAAGTTAGCCTATATATATATGCATGCCCTGAAACATATGAGCCGGGGAGGGGGAATAAAGTTTAGCCAGGCATTTCAAGATGGGTCGGAATTCGATCTCTGTTCTATATGGAGGCTTATCTAGTTTTATGGTCTGTGGGATAGAGTGATTACTGACCCTCAGTAGGCGTGTGATGTGGGCCGACTGAGATGTGCACTATAAAGCCCATCAAGGAGATGTGAATGAAAAACATTTAGAGTGTAGCCGGCGTTAAGGCTATAGGTCAGAGAACAGTGTGTGTGTGTGTGTGTGTGTGTGTGTGTGAATATTCTGTTTCTTTTATGTCTGTAAATGAGATGAAAACAGAAAAGAGACAGATTGCAAGAATACCTAATATTCATTTAACAACCATATATCTTATATGCCATTTATACCATATCCATGTAATATCTGTCTATAAATACATTATACTGTGTATACTGTATATTTCCATTATGCATGTGCCAGCAGTACCCATTGCATTGAATCTGGTTACACTGGGTGCTGTGATAATATAGAACCCTGCATGTCAGCTGTTGGAAAACCATAAACACCTTATTAAAGGCTAGGTCAGGCTTAGGCTCTTATATGACCTCCAGAAATAAGGGATTTATAGCTAGTGACTCCTCGACTCTTTACTGACATGACCATAGCATACATACAGTATATAAAAAGATAAAACTTCAAGCACAATTAACAATTATTTTCATGTTATGTATACTTACCTAATGACGCAAATGCAAAGATTCAGACTATTATAATTAATAAATAATAGCGAATGAATGAATGGACAAAAGCTTTAAATGGATCCTGACGGCGACAGATAGTCTGTGGGTTAGCCGTCTGCATGCAACTGAGGTCTTCTGTGACATGGTGTTAGCATGGCAGCGTGCGTCCTCACTTTAGCACCAACCGCCAGTTCAATTCAAAGAGATAGCGCTTGATTTCAGTACCATGGACAGCTGCCAAGGCTTTATTACTCCAGCAGCTGGAGGGAGGAGATTCTTGCCTGGAAGTCAGGAGTGCTTTACACTAGCTCTTTTAGCTCCTGTCATTTTCATACACACGTGTCCATAAAGTGCCCTTAAAAACTCTGCCTCATTACAGTGAGAGGTAAGCACATCCATAAATCAGATACAGATAACGTTACATACTGTATACATTGTGAATGTATTATACATGCATTTTTGTTTGTTGGTTTGTTTGTTTTACTTTATGTTTAGTTGTATATTTAAATGTGAGACTGTCACTGTCAACATCTCTAATGAGGTTCATAAAAAAAAAAATATATTTTTATATATATATATATATATATTTATGCGTTTAGCAAAACTTTAAATGTGTGAATCCATTTGAAACAGAGTCCCAATACTGAGTTTTGTTTGATTTCCAAAGCAACAGCAACTAATGGTATAGCCTTCAACATTTTAAGTTATTGTTAAAATTTTAACATGGTTATGGTAGGCTTCCATTTTTATATGTCAATTATAACATGAAAACAAAGTTATTTATTTATTTAAATGAGCACAAATTACTTAATCCCTCTCCATACTGTTATTCTGTTTACAGTAGTCACACGCATTTCATGAGTATGTTAGTTAGTAGCACCCAATCCTTTCTATTTTATTAGAAAGATGACCCTGATGTTAATTACCTTTTTTTTATCATGATGCCATCACTGTAGCATTCATGATTAATGAAGAGATGGATTCAGCCAGGCATGAGACACCTTAAACCTTGATACTTTGCTCATTATGAAAACACAGCAGGTGTTGTTTAAAACATGTGATGCAGCTGGATCTTCACACACTAGGGGCCTGCTTTCTCCACTGTTATTTAATTAAGATTATTTTTTTTTCAATTTTTACTAGAAATAATAATATGGCTCTGCCAGAAATGACATACTGAGCTGGTAATTTTTAGAGTAGAAAATGTCATAATCCAACCATGTGTAAGCGTCTGATTTATTTGATTAAATCTGAAGGCAAAAAGGCTCCCCATTATCTGTATAACCTTTCGCTCAATCCCATGATCTTTGACACCTGCAATGGCATGTCTCGCCTCTATGCCCATAGTTCTACTTTTCCCCAGGCTGCATATTTCTGGTGGCTTAAAGCAGACATATTTTGTTATCAGCTAATTACTCACAGCTCTAGTGACCCAGTTAGTTTAGCCTGGTGGAATGGGAGCTATATTTGGAAGTCACACAAGAGGGGAATTAAGGAAATAGAGAAATATGTTTGCGCCAAGAGATGTGTAAATGCATGGCATATGTTCTATGCCTTAAAGAAGTGATGCAGACCACCTGGCCGCAACGGCAGCTTGCGTTCCTTCATCGTGTTAAGGCACACTGTGTATTCCTTAGTGCCAACGGATACCATGTGTGATTAAGGACTTCTTCATGTTCACACAACGCCTTGTTGTCATAGAATAACACGCTAGAACACTACAGAACATCCCTGGAGCCACGTTGTTTCATTTCAAACAATAATTTGTGTTATTGGCTGGAATGAACATCTGCAATCTATAGAGATTAATAAAACAATCCCAGATATGATTATTAGTCTGGAAACATTTCACTTAAAACTATTCAGAATAAAGGAGGTTACAAGAAGTGTCAACAAAAGTGATTAGCAGGTACTGAATTTGTACCAATCAGAACAAGCCCCTTACTGTAGCTTGACACTGATTGGGTGGTCACAAACAGGTTTGAATTGAAAGCTTGCAAACAAAAGTGGCACACAAGGTCAGGTGGTTGGTCTCACAAGGCTACATTGTGAAGGCACGAGATTGGAGACAACCAGAAAGCCAAGAGAAATGTGTTTAAAACAACTACTGAAAGGTTTCGTGGCATCAAGATGGTTTGTGTGATCAAAGCCTTGATTGGATGCAACCCTTTGGGCTCTGCTTGGGATTCTTAAAGTGAACATAAAGTGGTCATGTGTAGCACTACAGCACTTCCTTGAACCCTATTTAGACACTTTTCTTTGTACAAATACGTTGTAGTTTATGTGTAGAGCTCACATTTTGAGGTAATCAGCTGAGTTATTATTGGAAGATCTATGATAAAATGTCACGCGCAATCATATTGTTCACCCTACTCTCTCTCTCGCTCTCTCTCTCTCTGTATAGGTCACATTGTATTTCTATCTTTTTGATGTTATCTATAGTCAAGGCTATTTCGCGAATCAGATACAAAATGACTCCTTTAGGCCAGAGACTGTTGTGCAGTCTCCAAGCCACATAGAACAACCATAGGTTCAGATTGGGGAATAGATAAGGTTCGGGAATGGGAATGTATTTGAAGGGAACTTTTACACAGACAAAGCTTTAGGCGTTCACACAGCAAGGCATAGCTTGCCGACTGTTCAAAAAGCAACTTCATTAAAGGTATGAAAATTATGTAAATTATATAAGGGTGATAGAACTGTAATATTAAAGGGTAAAGTTACAGTAATAATTTATAAGATTGCTCTACTTACCTACCGTACGGCTTATTCCTGAATATCTGCCTTTGATGCAGTCTCAGGCCTGCAGTCCAAGTTCCTTGAAGATGATTGGCATTGCACAAGCATTTGCCTCTTCTGTTCTCATGTCTCCCCAGTTTCCCCTTTTCTCTCCCTCTCTCATTCTCTCCACTATCTCTTTGCTTGCCTCTGTATGGTATTGCTTTCTTCTCCCTCTCTGTTCGATTCAAGCTCGAGACAGGAATTATGCTGATGATAATGGGATGTTGGAAAAGAGAGGCATACGAACAGGCTGGGACTGTCATCTCGCCTTGTTAACATACACGGCAAAAAATAAGCCTGTCTCATGATTCATTGTAAAAAGCACCAACATGCAGATGGAGTGTGGTAAAATGTGTATGGGAATATCATGCTGTAGTGTGGTAAAATGTGTATGGGAATAGCAAGCTTGTATGTGCTCTGCACCATTTGGCTCTACAAACAGTACAAGTCCTGCAGGAGAGATTAGGTTCAGTTGGCTTCTATTGGACTGGGAGCAGAATGGCCCAGCCAGGACCTCTATTCATTAAGCTTTAATTGCTAATTGAGGACTTTGAATGATTCAGCAGTAACTGCTGCTGCTGTTGGGCTATTAGCTAAGTAATTTATGGATGGAGTGGGACAGAAATTGAGGTGGAGAAAGTGTGATTAAAAAACAAAAATGCCTGTGCGTACTGAGCATCATAGGAATTTCTCAAAATGATAATAATTTGTATTTAATACTTTCATATATATTATTCTATACATACTGTACAGTATACTGTATATACAAAATGATTCGTTTACGCTAGACTATTACCTTATCGTTATACGAAGAGAATACAATTTATTGTGTGTTTTTTCCATCTAATGCAGACTTTATATATTTTCACTGCGGAGGCCGTTCAAATCTTTGTTTTGAAATCTCTGCCCCAGCTGCCAGATGTGTTGATGTCTTAGTGCAGGCGTCGTCCAACCACCTCATTCTGGTTGATCTAGACAGATGAAAGCAGACGTTCTCAGTTGCATATTGTCACAGTGGTGAAGATAACCCTAAAGAGTAAGTAGTGTGGCACCACAGCCGAGCAGAGGAGAGAAAGTATAGGGCCTGAACACATCCTTCGTTTCCCAAACGTATTCGTCATATCGGATGAGGAGTTTTTATCTATTTGCAGACAGGCGTGTGAGTCAGCAAGGAGATCAGGCAGAGAAGGAGTGCTAAAATGATTACTTTCTCTGCGTCCTTGCTTCTTTATCTCTGGAGAATTTAGCCTCTGAAGCCCCTGTCAGTCGGTTTAAAAGAACCAAAGACGCTCCATGAAGATATATATATATATATATATATGAAGATATTCTAAAAAAGCCCTGAGAAGAGAGAAAGAAAACGAGAAAGAAACACGTCAACTGTCATGCACCCACTACTGCGACTGTAGTTCAACGGTGATAACCTTTCATATTTTAGCAATGAACAAAGTACTCAATTGGGAAAACATCCCAGCGATTGAGCTGGATGCATTTACAGCTCTGTTGATGCATGGAGACATTATTTAGAATTAATTTCTGGAGCAGGAAGCATGCTGGGATGTATCCACCTTATCAGTCCTGCTGTCTTTTGCCAAACAGCCTGCATGTGTGTGTGTGTGTGTGTGTGTGTGTGTGTGTGTGTGCGTGCATACTGGCCTGAGATGTTTCCACAGGCAGTTGCTGGTAGTTGTATTTCACGCTTCGTAAAAGGCTTTGAGGATCTTTGAGACTCATGAATATTGTAGGAGAATCGCCTTTGAAGTTCTCCTTTTTTCAATGTGATTACCATCCACTGAGCTAGAGCAACAACAATGTAGAAAACTTTACCTATGGTGGTAACACTGTGGTGCTAGCAGAAATGTGATTTATGAAGAGGTTAGTTTGTGTACAGCTAGCAATGGTTTTGCTGGGTTTTTAAATATTTCATATTAAACTGTACCTGGAAATATACTCTAACTCTGATATAGGCTACTGTACAACCTAACTGGTGAATACAGACAGAACAGATAAATAACACTCAGCAAATTTGTCAAATAAGATGATTTCCTCTGTGTGATGAAAGTCTGACATTGAAAGATGTTCAATGCCCTCCGTGAGAGCAGAAAAACCTTGTACTGTAGTTAGCTCCCAGGGTGCAGTAGCTTTCTAGCATCCGGTAATTTGTACATTCATTTTCTCAGTACATTTGTAATTCAGTGGCTGCTAGCAACCTCTGACAGAATACTGCCGACTTTACAAAACCATTACATTATTTAACATTGATCAACTATTCAAAATACGTTTGTAAATATCTCGGACTCCGCCTGGCTCCAGTTTGCACTGTAAACTGTTTTACCGCTATTGCATTTCAGAGATTTTGCCCTAGGTTTTCGAAGGCTTTTTAAATCCCAAAATAATTGTTTTTAACACAGAGGGACAAGCGACAAGTGCTGTGCAGCTCTAACGTTGAGTTCTTTTTAGGCAAAAAAAAATGTGATTTTTCACAACACCCTCCCAGTCATTCACAGAAACTGTATTTCAGCTACTCAGCTACACCTACTACAAAAATTAATATTTACAATAAGATGCTCTTCCACAATAATCTTAATTCAAATACTTAAGCCTGTATTTATTGCACAGTGACAGACTATCTGCTGCTATACTGTAATCCACTTAAGATAAAGCGAGGGGAGCTTTCACTTTCAGTTTTCCGACCCACTTAATGTGAGCCCTGGCCCGCTCAATTAACCATCTAATGGCCTCACCTTCCTGTCTGTCATAGAAAAGGTTCAGGCACATTTAGTGCACTTCATATCCATCAGTGACTCAGAGGGGCTGGGGTGAGGGTCAGTGTATTAATCATTCAAAGGAACGGAGAGAAGTGAATAGGTTATAATTGGGTTGACTAGTGGCCTTTTAATCTGTGGGTGGACTGATGTTTAAGTTGATCAACCTGAAAAACAGCAGGTGGCAGCAGCAGTCTCCTTGTGACACAGTGGCACATGGGGCATACAATAGTGAGTGTGTGTGTGTGTGTGTGTCAGTGGGCAAAGGTAGAATAGAATAGGGAGAAGTGTACGACAAGTCTGCCAAAGAGAGACTAGGCAAGAGAGAGAGACACTGGTTTTGGAAGGAGTGTGTGTGTGTGTGTGCGTGTGCGTGGGTGTGCTTTCGTGCGTGCGTGTGTGTGTGTGTGTGTGTGTGTGTGTGTGTATCCACATGCACACTTGAGCGACAAGTCAGCCAGACTGCGACCAGACTGGAGACATGGTGTTGGAAAACTTGTTGGAAGTTTGAAAGGTGCGTGTGCGCATGTACATGTGCGTGCATGTACATGTGTGTCTTGCGTTCCTACTGAGTTGATGGGTGTCAAACTATCACCTTCAGATTCACAGCTGTCTCCTCAGCATGCCACAGCAAGCCTGCCTGTCTGCCCTCTACCTCCACAGGAGGGAGGCAGGTACATGCCATTACAGTCAATATTAGTCAACAGCAGCCATGAACCAGTGCAGCCATAAGAAAATAAGATAGTGACTTCATGTAAATACCCCTATAAAACAACATGTACATCCCCATGGCTTTGACAAATGGAATAAAAGCCAAAAAAGCACATACTCAAATGGGGATAAGATCATATGAAATTGGAGGGGGGTAGAATGAGCGCCAATAAAAGACCAGAGAAAAACATACATTGTGAATGAAAATAAAGTGAAGTGCAATAAAAAGGACTTAAGGTTAAGGATAAACAACAAAATAAATACAAATACAAATGAAAACAAAAAATGCCTCACAATTCAAATGCACACAAAAAGGGGATCCCTCCGGGAACTGTCAACCGACGAGGAGCCTCATTGACTGAATGTACCGCATTCTACACACTGTGGATCACTATGGTGACATGCAGTGACCCCCACAGGGCACGGTGGCAGCATTGGAACAAACAGCACAGGCTGCATGAGCTGCACAGCGCAGAGCTCTGAAGGACTGGGGATGTTTAGAGAGGGCTTGCTACAGGCATCTTTGTAAGGCCTAAGCCCTGAGGCAAACACATTTGAAGTGGCCAAATGAAGCTGCATATTGCTGCCATTTTTTTCATTGTGGCACAGTGACTTTAGTATAGCTGGATATTATTAATAGTTGCCCAAAAAGTACTGATAGATACTGGTTTTGCCCCTAATGCTGTATAATTTCAAATTATTATATAAAACCAATTTACATCAACTTTTTTTCATATTGGTTAATTTAAAAACAAAACCAGTATTGTCCACATTTGCTCTGACCAAAATTACATTCTAGCTTGCTTCTATAAATTATTCTTGTATCCCATTATAGTAAAAGCAGGTAGCACAGAGAGAAAAAAAAACATCCTTTATACAGTATGTTTTACTGTAATAACACATATTTCGCCTGGATTTTGTGCCAGAAGCATTTGGAGAGAAAGAACCCTGTTTTGTTTTTGTTTTTGTTTTTTATATTCAAAATGCTTTCAGGTATTTCCACCATTGTAGTTTTATACATTACATTACATGTTTGTTTTTTGTAAAGAAGTTTTGACAAAGCAATTGTATCTATATATTATATATTATATTATTATATTATATTATATATATATATAAGTATTGATAACATTCAATGAATAATGTTGTTTAATTATTAACTTCCTTTACAGTAAATGTACAACTTATATATTCAATGTTTTTCCTGCTATTTAAATGAATACAATAACAATTAATCTTAAAACATCTGTCCCATGTGTTGCCAACAGAATATACTTTGTTTAGGCTATGTTCACACTGCAGGCAAATTCGTTTTTAAATTCGGGGTGTCCTGACCAGTGTTGGGCAGTAACTAGTTACTGTAATGTTATTACCCTTTTCCCCTTTTTAACTAGTAGTGTAACATTACTATTTCCAAAACAGTAATAATAATCCAAGTAACTAATAGTTACTGCATTACAAGAATTATATTTCTAGTCCCAGAAAATTTAGGGTAGGCTAATTGAACCAACCCGTCCAATCATCTGGTTTGAGAGGCTGCAATGTTTTCACTTTGGCTGATTGTTGACTCCTAAGGTTAATTATTGTACCGAGAAAGAGGATGTAATTCTAAAATGAGCTGGCTACACAGGTTGTCATTTTTCAGAAGGGGCGAGGCAGGGTAATGCAACGTAATGTAATGTAGTAATGTAACTAGTAATGTAACTAATTACTTTTAAGTAACAAGTAAAGTAATATTATTACTTTTTGAAGGAGTAATAAGTAACATATTATTATATTATATTTTCCTTAAAGCTAATAAGTATGACTCCATGTATCTTTAATTATTTAATGTTTTAGCCCATTGCTAGCAAAAGTGCAATACAAATCGTACGTTTTTACAAAAGCTGCTGTTAATACTACTGCATGTGTATTCCTTATTTATAGTTCTATGGTGTATTTACGTAACTTTGCCAGGTTAGTCGGCTGAATGGAAGCATCATGGAAGAGAACTCAAACAAAAGCAAAATAAAGGCAAAAAAATGTGTTAATCGTAATCGAGGCAGTGTTCAATTCATCGTGATTTTTATTTGAGGTAAAATTGTTCAGCCCTAGAGCGTACTGAGTGTACCATTGAAAACCTGTGGTGATTTTTTACAGATATGGCGTCTGTTTTTAGTCCATAAAATGCAGATTTGTATAAAAACGGGAATGTTGTCAATATTACTGTAAGAGCAGCAATGATGTGTCTCATTGCAGATCAATCCTATTACTTAATTTACAGCTCAAAAAACACATTGTAGGGTGCAGTTACACTTTAAAAGGCTCTGTAGCACTGCCTGATAAAAACTAACATACATTTTTGGTCTACGCCATGGCGACGCAGAAAATGCAATCGTTGTTGCAGTCTGCTGCAGAGACTATTCACATGGATGTTCCAGGTTAACGAGTTGTCAAAAAAAACCTAGATATTTCTATGAGGACACTTGATAGTTCCATTTTGAATGACATGATCTGCAAGACCCCTGCCTGTTCTGTCTGACTGCTCTGTGTTTCCCAGCAGGCATTGCTGTCGGAGTAGAATGACTGGGAAAACCCAGACCAGCAACATAACCAACAAGAATGACCCTCGCTCCCTCAACTCACGCGTCTTCATCGGCAACCTCAACACGGCCGTTGTCACCAAGGCCGACATCGAGACCATCTTCGCCAAGTACGGCAAGATCGTCGGCTGCTCGGTTCACAAGGGCTTCGCCTTCGTCCAGTACGTCACCGAGAGGAACGCCCGCGCCGCCGTAGTCGGAGAGAACGCCAGGGTGGTTGCCGGGCAATCGCTAGGTAGTGTTGGCCGCATGCCGATCCTACTTGTCAGAGTTTTATGTGATCTATGGCTCTGTACACATAGCATTGTGTGTGTGTGTGTGTGTGTGTGTGTGTGTGTGTGTGCATTGTCAGTGGGGTGATGCATCTATGGCGTGTTTCTCAGTGTTTACCAATATTTTGTGCATGTCTACTGTGCGATTGTGTGTATGTGTGTGTATGTGTGGTTATTGAGGAAAACAGTGTGATACAGATGACAATGGCAACACATGTTAGAAGAAATAAGGATGTGAGAGCCAACGAGACAATTCACACCACACGAAATGAAACACAAACGAAAACAATGAGAGTGACTCAGATAGCTGGCCTGAGGATCACTGTACATCTCCCTTATATTACTTATCGATCGATTATTAAACGTCCTCCCCTGCATGTACAGTAGTTTCCCATTTATTATGAATGGGAACCGTGCCAGGTCACCTTTGAAATTCCTCCCTGTGTGGTTTATGCATTATTATAGCTGCAGCGATATCATACATACTGTACAGTATATGCCTGTGGCGGAAGGTTAAGCGGTATCCACACAACGCTACTGTAACGTGATCCGAGAACTATTTTTGTGGAACTGTAGGATGAACATTTTAAACATGCCGTGCCTTGGGTGACTCGGCTATTTTTTGAAACTGGTTTGTGTTTGCTATTGGTCAAGCTCTTTTTCACACATGATACTATATAGTACCTTGCTATGTCTGGCTGTACGTGAATGATGTTCTATTTTGAGGAAGCATTCTGGTGTAAGTTTAGCTCTTCACAAGGGGTGATTACTGGGGGCTAAATCAAATCACATGAATAGATTGGGCAGTCCATTAGGTTGCCAGTGCCATGGAAATATCCCCATTAAATGTAATGTGAAATAAATGTATCCAGAGGCACTATGTATTAGCACTGTCTTGTACACTATGCACCACCGGTGCGTCGTTCCTTTTCTAGATAAACAGTGATACAGGTGCAACTCTATTTCAAACTTTCAGCCCTTAAAAGCATGTCCAGCTCAGGAGCACTTAGGTAAGTGTGTGCCTCCTGAACAAAGGCAGCATAATAAGCTGGAATGACTCAGAACGCAGCTTCACGCACCCTGCCCGGTGTATGCCACTGAGTGTTATCAGCACACCAAGTGAATTGTATTGCTTTTCTTTGCACCAAATACAGAGGCTTCATCGGCTGCACTTCATAGCCTCCTGGGATCCATGCTCGCATACACGCACACACACATACAGTACATACATGTCCACTAGCGCAAACTTATTATATGTGCCAAAACACAGACTTCCACCAGTAGCCCTTAACAACACCCTTACTCCCAGGCACGTACAGTGCTCACACACGTACGCACACACACACAGGTACACACACAACAATGCACCCTACTACAGTATATTGTAATACTAATAACATCCTGTAGGTGTAGGTGGGGTAGGAAGTCCATTTGCTCTGTAAAAAGTCACATCAGCTCCTTCATGATGGGATGGTCCTTTGTATATTTTAACCCTTACCATCCCCAAGCCTTGGTTTATACTGTGTAAGGACACGAACCAGTGTTGTGGAAACACAGTCTATGATGCCATGACAACGCATGCTCCTCCCCCTACACACATCTGCACAAAAGCTTTAATAGACTCGAGGAATGTTACTTTAAAGTGGTTCTATATGACTTTACAGTATGCCACTAGATGTCATTTCACCAGACTAAAACAAATGCTTCACACACATGCACACACAAAAGCTCAGTCCTCTTAAAGTCGACCAACAGAAAAGAGAGCTATTTTTATGTTCACTATAGGTCTCATTCTGTTCACACTGTAGCTGCTCATTGGTGGTAGACAGTAGTTTGTACTATACACAGGACAGGGACTATGAGGGTTTATGGGTATTCAACATGCATGTCTTCATGGCTGGAAGGCACCAAATTTGAAAATAACCTAGGTTGCAAAGTGCCAAAGCCACGTTCGACTTGTTTTGCGACCAGCAACCATGCAGGGCAGGACAAGTGGCTCTGACAATTCAGGACTTGAGACTGAGTTCACAATGTCAGGTTCAAATCCCTGTTGTCTTCAGTAGGCCTACCAGCCCGAGTCACCTGAATCCCAGAATACCTTATGCCTCAGCACACTTAATAGCCAAGAGATTCTTTGGCACTGGTGATAACTTCATGCAGTTTATATCCTTTGGACTGGATAGCTGACACAACGACTTTCGGTAGCTCATGCAAATAAAAGTGACACCCAGGCAGCCCCAGGCTGGCTGTGCTGAGACAGAAGCTCTTTAGGTGGGGAGGAAGATGTTGGCTAATGAACGGTGGGCATGAAGAACAACATCAGCAGTTCTGAAGAAAGTACAATCTGCCTGCTTGTTATTGATGCAATCTGAGCATTGGTGAAACATTTGGAGTTACAGGGTACAGTGTAATCCAGTGGATCTCAAGTAATGGTCTGTATTAAATACATGTTGAGCGAATTTACATATTTTATTTATGATGTATTAGTATTGTTGTAGTACTGATAATTGTATCTATATTATCTTTATTATTATTATGTACAGCAATCACAAGTACAAAAAGATGTGCAAAACTATAACTCAGAAGTACTTTGTTTTGGGGTTATGGGTCAAACACTGCAGTGTGGATTGTTGTTTCACAGCTGCAGATCAAATGTGTGGATAATCGTGTGCCTATTCTGTGATGATGCTCAAACTTCTCTGCTGGGCAATGGGTTTAGGGCGCCTCATTCTGGTCAAATTAGTCAGTGCATAAAAAAAAAAAACTATTCGAATATTA
>JAODLL010023668.1:0-25072 GCA_026546735.1 Forbesichthys agassizii
ACTGTGTGTGCTCGGGCCCTAATAATCACTAGGGATCCAATAGGGTCCTCGCACACTGTGTGTGCTCGGGCCCTAATAATCACTAGGGATCCAATAGGGTCCTCGCACACTGTGTGTGCTCGGGCCCTAATAATCACTAGGGATCCAATAGGGTCCTCGCACACTGTGTGTGCTCGGGCCCTAATCACTAGGGATCCAATAGGGTCCTCGCACACTGTGTGTGCTCGGGCCCTAATAAATATGCTGAGTTGAGAAACCTCAATTAAAAAAACGATATAATAAAGTAAATAATATATAGTTTATGTCAGATCTGGAAAGGCTGCCGTCATGTTTATCTGGATGGCACAAAGCATTACTGTGTCATCAAATAAAGATATTTTTTAGAATGTAATAATGAAAAAATAAATATATACAATTTGACCTGAAACTTGAACACTGCAATATATATAGAAATCAAGAAAAACATATAAAATGTAAACACTAACAGATTTGATTTAGGCTTACTATTTATTCTTTGTATTTGTAAATTGTTATCTT
The DNA here is from genome assembly GCA_026546735.1 of Forbesichthys agassizii. Lineage (NCBI taxonomy): Eukaryota > Metazoa > Chordata > Actinopteri > Percopsiformes > Amblyopsidae > Forbesichthys > Forbesichthys agassizii. The sequence goes on from JAODLL010023668.1 coordinate 538, forward strand.
ACTAGTTATTTCTCGCATGCATGCAAAACAACAGTACCATTCAAATGAGATAATCGTAGTTAATGTTAACAAGTACAAACAGTGTCAGATGTGGCAACATAGCAAAGTAATGGTTTACACCTTGTTTTGCTGTAGGGCTCCGGAATGTATGTAGCTCGCAGGTACCTGCCTGTCTCGCAGACAGAAATAGCATTTTAATCTCATTATCTCCAAAACAGTTATGCAGGCTGGAGAACAACAGAAGAGCGACCCCTTTATGTGTCTTCATGTATAAATGCTTGTAGACTTATGTGTGTGTGTGAGAGAGAAAAAACAAGGTGGCTTACAGCAAAACAGTGACACAATAGAAACAGGCAGTATTGTGATATTCAAGTTTTAAAATAAATTTGCTGTATTTATGTAACTTTAAACCCTGCCGTGTTATTGAGGTATGCTGTGGAAACGGTATAGGGCACTTTATTCATGTTGGTGTAATTATTATTATGAAATAATAATCAAAGTGAAAACCTGAAAAATCAGAGCAAAACGGGTGAAAAGAGAGAACGAGAGAGAGAAAGAAAACACTGGGGTGATATATAGCAACATACCCCCTATAATTGATGGGATGTGTTTGTAATTTAAGTTGAAGATTACATATTCTGTAGAGCAGGCAGCATACTCAAAAAGTGATATATATTCAAGTGGGTGAGTGCTGGTGTCAAAGGGGTACTGATGAGAGATGGTTATTGGCATGGAGAGCCTGTTCTCTTCCACGGGAAACTCACATCTCACCTATCCTCTCCACAACAATGAACACAACCGCATCTCAGCTCTAGTTCTGTGTGCCGACATTGCGTCACGCTGCTGCTGGCTGCCATACATCTCAATAGGATGTCAAATGTATAGAGGTTTGGTAAAGAGCAAGGGGGAAGTATATAGAGGTCCAATTAAGGTCCGCTAAATTGTTCATGTATACAGTGCTAATTGAGTACTAACTAAAATGTGCATGAATGAATGGGTTTTGTGGGCCACCTCCACCAGTTAATGCTTTCATGAAAGACTGAAGTCACACATGCTTGGCTTTATAGTTGTAGAGAAATCAATGTGCACAATGGGAAGAGAGAGAGAACAGAGTGTGACAGTAGTATGCATATCCTGTCCACTTCCTCTATACGCTGTTATGTTATGTCCCTTTAGTACAGATACTTTTATCTGAGGTCCACGCATCTCACATTATACTGCTGGTCTGACAGGGGCTTGGGAAGAACAATTATTGTACAAATTAAAATAATATTATTTACCATGAAATGTTAACTATAGTTGCACACTGTACCATTTTCACTTCCTATAGTTTCACTTCTTGTTTTGAGTTAATGTTGTCATACTATAGGCATGTTTTCATGATGTTGTTCTTTGTTTGATATGAAATATGGTGAGACATTAAAGGACTCTACTTGATCCTGTTATTCTGGGGGAGGGGCTCCTATGTGTGTGTACAGGCGTTCCCTTTGTAAACAAAGTAAGGGCGATTACACCTGTTGTGTCCTTTTCATGGACCAGACAGTATTGTGTGTCGGACCATTTCTTTTACTCCTCATAATTGATCAACCCTGCATGGAGAGAAAAAAAAAAAAAGATGTTTTGCATCTACAAAACGGAGTCGAGGCACTCAACAATAACAGCCTCTGGCGAAACAGACGGCATCTACAAAAGCTTCTGTGGTGGAGCAAAAGGGTAAATGGTGGAGGAGAGTCGGGTGGAAATCGATAAAAGCTATCTAGCACCTGAGGGGTCCCCCAATTTTCTCACAAATCACTGTACCCCCTGGGCAGGGTGGAAACAATGGCAGGGCATCAATACCTGCAATTGGCAGAAGGTGGGGCAGGCAGCATCCACTGGGTCAGCTCTCCAGACAGTTAATGGGTGTGTGATCGTTTGCATCCATTCATTCCAGAGGGAGAGAAAGGGTGGGCCAGGAAAGGTGGCCATTAGGGCTGCGCCTGTACAGAGGGAAGGTGATGTGCAGACGTTTGTTCTAGCAGGTAGAGAGGGAGGCACAGGGGGATGTAGGTGTTTTCAATTACCCACAAATTCAGAGCAATTTCCTCTTCTGTCCTGACCACACCCCCTGCCGTGAAGCTGATGGGAACCCCGAACAAAGGAGGCGCGGAGACAAGCGGTGCCAGAGCGATTGTTTGACTTTGGGTCGGTGGGAATGGACGCGGGGCGTCTGGCTTTGGTCCATGTGTCTCCTTCAACCCTGCGCTGTCACCTTGCAGTTGGAGCTGTTCTTTGGTTTTGTACAACTTGAACGTGTTCTCAGACTTCTGGCTAGATAGTATGGCGATGCGTAGCTTCCTGACAGAGTGATGCTGTTGTGTTGCTGGCAGATAGCTGAGGCACACAGGCATAGTGGTTACATTTGCCTTGTGACACACAGACTTCCTCACTGACTGCCCGTGTCTTTGTTCCTCTGTGGCCCTGTGTGGAGGGGGGTTTGTACTGTATCTGGAGTGCTCATTTACTGACAATACATCTCAGTGTTGTATCTCAGTTAGTACTATGCAGCATAAAAACCAGAAAGCACAGATATTACTGTCATTTTAAAAAGTGTGTGTGTGTGTGTGTGTGTGTGTGTGTGTGTGTGCGTGTGTGTAGGTGTGTGTGTATGGTGGGGGGGGGGGTGTCTCGTTCCGGATTGTTGGCCACATCTTCCCCTCTGAACGTTTCCGCAATGTATGTCGCCAGATGGCCAAAACACACAGAGCCTCTAATGGAGCCACTTGATCATGTTTTAGCCTGGATATAAATCTGTGTATTAACAATGTGCATAAATGCAGAGATTGTTTGCTTGATCCCCAAGTGACGCATAAAGTCGTTTTATAAAGCAGAGGAAACACAGTGTAGATTAAGTCATGCATGCTGAAGTGTTATTTGGCTTTTGTGATGTAGCACGAAGCAAACACTTCATTGAATGGTACTCTTGTTATCCATAATTTGAAACATGTTTACAAAGTCAACTTTAAATTACATTACCATATGCAATTACATGTTTTTACAGCGCACATATAGTGCATATGGCATAGATTCAGCAAGTAGGTGAGTTTCAGTGGAAAGTCGAATTCAAATTCAAAGTGTAGTCATTATATATTTGATATGAGTTCTATGTTTGTGAAATGTAGTGGGGGGGAAAGTCCTATGGAGCCCTATTTAATCTACACAGCCATCTTTTATCTCCAGAGTATTGACAATTTGGCTATTATAGTAATGACACATTGGCTATCAGGCTCTGGTAACACACCAGTGCCCTCAAGTGGTGGAATACAGACTTTGCAGGTTATTATTCTAACACCTCCACTATACACAGGGATTAAACTGTACCTACATAGGAGCTGAGCTATGGTACATATTATGGAGCTGAGCTCCGACACTTTCAGTAGGCTGCTGACAATTATTAGGCAATATCATTGAACATGTATACATAGTCAGTTTTTGTCGTGGTTTAATTATCATGCGCGCATAAGCGCCGTGTACAAGGCTGCGTTCAAGTCGGTATAATGTTTACAGTTCCGTTCGAACGTAGGCGGACTGAACTCCAGGATACATAATACGTACAAAACAGGGAAGAGAGTTGACCTGTGGGTTGCACAACTTTAACATAATAACAATTTTTGTTTTGCTGGTGCATACTGTAGCTATACAGATATCTTAAAATGTATGGCTGTACCCACGTCACCACGGTCGACCTAGCCGGCCAATACCCCTTTGTCCAAGGTGTCTAATAAAACCGTTGCCTTAAAACTTAACTTAAAACTACACTAGGCTATGCTAATTTGGCTCTGCAAATATGTAGATAACCGATTTCCTCGTTTGATCGTCGCATATTAACTGGCGTTAAGCGATTGTTGGGGACCGAGGGGTGCATGATAATTTCAAACAAATGGTTTCCTCAAAACGTCCTTTGATTTACAATCGCTGTGTGAAATGAAGGCCACTACATGCTCCCAGACTGCTAGCAAAAACAATAGGTTATTTCTCAATGATTTTAAACAAACAGCAGTTGAATCTGCCCAAGTGTGGACATCTAGAGTTCTCACACTGTTCATTCATCCCATTTATCATCTCATCTCCGGAATAGCTCCTGTCTGTGTGGTTGCAGCAATTTACGATACTGTAACCCATTCAGTACATGCCTCCGTTAATTTGAAGGGGATGTATGTTTCTCAGACAATGAAAATTCAATAGTTTAATATAGTAACATTGCTTAATCACTGACTGGACATATCAAGGGTCACATTTCTACTTATAGGCTAAACATGGTAAGAGAAAAAGTTATCAATCTCACAAGACAGATAATATGGCAGACCTGAGAAATAACAAATAGCCTTGTGAATTGGTGTATTATTTGCATAACATCCAACTATTTGTTTGATTTGAAGCTGCAGTTTCAAAATAGACCGATTATTATATTTTAGTGTGTAGGCTTATACAAAAATAAATAGGCCTACATCCTAGTAGTCTATGACACCCAATTCACAAACAATATGGCTCCCCCACATAGATAATCCCAATTTAAACACTGTAGGGTTGTAATATGACAATAAGGCAATTTCAGCACAACCAGACATACTGTACTACATTTCAATGTGAACAATTAGTACAACATATTTGGTTTAAATAAAGCCGGGGTATATGCTATTTGCTTTTGCATTGGATAGTCACAGATAAGTTACTTTTAATTGAATTGTTTTATTCACCAAACCTTGTTAAAAAAATAAAAAGATAATACTTGCAAATGGAAGCAGCATTTAAATCCCAATAAAATAAATTATAAACAGCAAATTGCCTTTGATTATTAAACCTGGTTCTTATCTGCAGATTCACACACACACTACCAACGTCCATGTTGTTCTATACTCAGACCTGCTTGAGCTGGAACGGGGATGTGCGTCAAGAGCGCTGTGGTAGCACGTGAGAGGCCGTTGTGTATCAGTGTCATTTTCCAACAAGGGGTCTATATTAAGCAGGAGGCAGGGGTGACTGAGGGGACTGGCTGACACAACACATACAACCACACCCACAGACTCCACTGTTTGGCCACCTGCTTGCTTGTATCCCCTTTTGCATTTGCGGCGCTGACGTCTTTCGTTTTACATAGACAGGCTGGGTGAGTAGTTGGTTGTGCCTTTCTGTTTAATATTAGAACCATTAAGGAGGCCTATACATAGATATGGCCACCGTATATGTCTAATCACAGCTGCCTACTAATATCCAGTATACTTGTATGTTATATAGATATTATTGTGATTTCAGGAATAGACCATGCAGGGCTTAAGGAACCATTGTCTGTGATACTGAGAACCATATCATGCTGGGTAGTGAGGTATGAGCACCATGTGTCAGTCTGAGCTCCTAGAGACTAGGCTTGGCCTCAACAGTCCGGACCCAGTAGTGAGAGAGGCACACGTCATGGTCCACGACTATCTTGACTACGTAACTATGGGAGGGGCCTCCATGGTGCCTTCCCCTACGCCTTGCTCCGCAGCCCTGCGACACGCTGGAGACGAGCTCCTCGCACGCTTCCCCATCTTCTTCCGCCGCTGGCCGCGGGTCTTCCAGGACGTGACGGAGAGCACGGCATGCCCAGTGCTCATGTCAATTCTGGACGAGCACTTCTCACACGCCGCCACTGGAGGGCATCGCAGGGACCTTGCCTGGAGCGCAGTGCTGTCAGTGTATGTGCTGGCCGGCCAAATGGCCCTACATTGCACTGAGAAGGGCATGCCAAGTGTCATTCCCCAACTTAAGGAATGCGTGGGAACCTATGTGGAGAGAGTCATCTGCCCCGAGATTCGTGACAAAGGTGGCTGGGTAAGTCTTCACTACAAAGGAATAAGCTCCACAATGTACAGTACAGTATCATGGTGTGTTGCAGTTGCACACCTCCAACCAACATCCTTTCATGTTCAGACTAGCCATTGTTGTTCATCTCAAATTCACTTCCATTGTTTCTCATGAAACATACAGTATTTCTTCTGCATCTGCAAAGCCAATTTCCATCTCGTATGAATTCGCAAAATCCTTATGTTTTTTGTTGGAATGTTTACATTGGTGTGTTCCATCATAAATAGTCTACATCATATTATTGCTTGCAAACTGCAATAGCTGGAGTTAGCCACTAGCTACAACAAAACAGTTTTTGTGAAACACTGGAACCCACAATGGATGTGTTTGTGTGAGGACTTCACAGGAAAGTGTAACAGTTAAGCCCCTCCAACCACAACTACACCCATCTTTCGTCCCCTCCCAGCAGTCATACAGCCTCCGTGAAAGCAGTTTCAAATCATTAAAACTGAGCTGGGCTAGAGATATAGAGTTGTGAGGTTGCCATAATGCAATCAGGGACTGTGCCTTTAATGCTGTAGACAATCATCAATTTTTGTTCATGTTTTTAATGTCAAAGACTACAAACTAAAATGAATAATGCTATGTATGTGTTAGGTAGTTTGTTGTAATTATACGTGTATTCTGAAACAAGTTTATATTACATCTAATTTAATACTGTGCATCTGTTCAATTGTATGCATTCTAATATATTTTTTCTGACTTGGCAGAGTGGTTTTGAGTCACGCTTTGGGAAGAAGGAAGACTTTGAGAGTCAGGTGAAGACGGTGTGTACATGGAGCCTGTACATCTTGGCGACGTGCATCCTTTCATATTGTGTGTGGAAAAAATGGCCTTAATCAACACTGCCATCTGCTGACCAGATTTTGGAGATGGTATTTACTATATATAGTGTTTGGGAAAGCATGCAATCTGTTTCTGAAACACTGCAATGCAGATTTATTAATACTACACCATTTTGAAATTACCTGAATTGAGAGGCGATCTGCAATAGCAGAAAATGTTAAGTACGGTTAAATATTAACTTTGAGCAGCTTACAATGAAAGTAAGTCAGCTAAACGAAGTTCTTATTAAGTGCTTAAGACGCCATTACAAATTAGCCAGTCTTTCACAATAAAGCCTTGTTCTGATGTATGTATTTCACAGAACTGAAGCCTGCAAATTATTCCTATTGAATAGGAAGCATAATCATAAAACACTATTATTTCAGGGGTACTGCAGCCATTGTATTTCCCCTTTAAACTATTAAATATGTGTTTAAGGTCACACCCATAAAGGGAGTAATTTAGTTCGCTTTACAAATTATTTGACAACCAAACTAGGTAATCCTTTAGTTAAAGTTTCCCATACTATAAACTGCATTTGGTTTCACTTCCAACATTGTACTTCATCCACCACTGTATTAACTTACAATTAGAATGCATAAAATGTAATTACATCAAAACCAGTAAATTACACGGTGCAAAAGAGTTTATTGCAAGTTGTAGTATAGGCAAGCAAATGCTGACAGACCATTTCATAAATGGTACAGAATAGAACAACAATATTTTGGCCAGCTCCTAAAAAGCTACTTCACAGCTGTCAGATGATGAAATGAGCTGAGATATGGGAAACATCCTAACATATCAAGATGTAAGCTTGACAGTTTTGCTTGCAACAACCCAATTAATAATTAGGCCAACTCTTCCTCACCCTCTTCTTCAAATTCTCCCTCTTCTTCGGCAGTGGCATCCTGGTACTGTTGGTACTCTGACACCAGGTCGTTCATGTTGCTCTCTGCCTCCGTGAACTCCATCTCGTCCATGCCCTCGCCGGTGTACCAGTGGAGGAAAGCTTTGCGCCTGAACATGGCGGTGAACTGCTCTGAGATGCGCTTGAACAGCTCCTGGATCGCTGTACTGTTGCCGATGAATGTGGCGGCCATCTTGAGGCCACGGGGCGGGATGTCACACACAGCAGTCTTGACGTTGTTGGGGATCCACTCCACAAAGTAGCTGCTGTTCTTGTTTTGCACATTGAGCATCTGCTCGTCCACCTCCTTCATGGACATGCGGCCACGGAAGATGGCCGCCACGGTGAGGTAGCGGCCGTGACGCGGGTCACAGGCAGCCATCATGTTTTTGGCATCGAACATCTGCTGGGTGAGCTCTGGCACAGTGAGGGACCGGTACTGCTGGCTTCCTCTGCTGGTGAGGGGTGCAAAACCAGGCATGAAGAAGTGGAGACGCGGGAAGGGCACCATGTTGACAGCTAGCTTGCGCAGGTCCGCATTTAGCTGCCCGGGGAACCTAAGGCATGTGGTGACGCCACTCATGGTGGCGGAGACTAGGTGGTTGAGGTCGCCGTAGGACGGCGTCGTGAGTTTTAAGGTGCGGAAGCAGATGTCGTACAGCGCTTCGTTATCGATACAGTAGGTCTCGTCTGTGTTCTCCACCAGTTGGTGGACTGACAGCGTGGCGTTGTAGGGCTCAACTACTGTGTCCGACACCTTGGGCGACGGAACCACGCTAAATGTGTTCATGATGCGGTCAGGGTACTCCTCACGGATCTTGCTGATAAGCAGGGTGCCCATGCCAGACCCGGTGCCTCCACCCAGGGAGTGGGTGAGCTGGAAGCCCTGTAGGCAGTCACAGCTCTCAGCCTCCTTGCGGACAACATCGAGGACAGCGTCAACCAGCTCAGCTCCTTCTGTGTAGTGGCCCTTGGCCCAGTTGTTACCGGCACCACTCTGGCCTGTAGGAGGGTTACACATCAGCTCCTGACACAACATGAATGACACAGCACTTTAATAGCATTAAAAGCAGCCACTTACCAAAGACAAAGTTGTCTGGTCTGAATACCTGGCCAAAAGGCCCTGACCTCACAGAGTCCATTGTGCCTGGTTCAAGATCGACCAGGACAGCACGTGGAACATACTTGCCACCTTAATTTAAAGAAATTAATTTAAATTTAAAGAGACAAACAAATGAATGTATTTATTCCCTTCTCCCCTAAAAACAGACTTACCAGAGGCCTCATTGTAATATACATTAATCCTGTCAAGCTGCAGGTCGCTGTCCCCATGGTATGTTCCAGTTGGGTCAATGCCATGTTCATCACTGATTACTTCCCAGAACTAAAGAAACACATTATACAAGTTTTAATAATTGCAAAAACTGTAAACTCACACATTAATAAACGGATGTTACGCTATTAACGGAAGTACCATCTACATCCGCTGGGGTAAGAAAAAAAAAAAAACCGGGCGCGGCAGTGGAGCAATATATTGTGGGGTCGGGGGTTGGGGCGGGGGGGAGAGAAGACACTATCGTCGTTATACAAAATAAATAAATAAATAAATAAAAAACATTATAGAAAATAAATTAAAGGCAATTTGTGCGATTTAACCGATCAAGATTAATGCATAATAATAAGTTTTCATGTTACATAAAGACACAGAAGCTACACTTGAGATAATTTATGATATCGCTTTATTGTCCGCATTGCAGTGGTCAAGTAATTTAAGATAAGCCTACGTTTCAGAGGTCCTTTAGATCGAAACAGACGTCCTACATTAGATCGGACGTATTGACTACCAACGTCTGATCAGCTAAAAACATTAATTTATGGACGGTTTAGTTAACTTTAGAAAACTGTACCCGATACAATAGACGACACATCAATGTTACGTAGGCTAAGCAGCATTTACTACAATAGTCGCTGGGTGTGGTTTTACAGACAAAGGACAAGATTCCATAATATTGGCTTCGAAATATTCGAAACAATTTATGCTTAGGATAAAATAAGTTACTTACTTTGGCACCAATCTGGTTACCACATTGTCCGGCCTGAAGATGGACAATTTCCCTCATTTTGTTTAGATGTTAAATTGCTGTCTCTACAAAAAAACCGCAGACACGGAGCGGACTAGATTTTGTGCCCGCGACGAATGGACGCTCACATTTTATATTCCTGGATTGAGACCGCCCTGTGTTATTTAGAATATTGGATGCCTATTGGCTAATATTCACAAGCCCCACTTATAGACACACGATTAGACGAATTCGAATTGGGTCATTTTTTGTCATTGGACGATTGGAATTATCGATCAGATTTAACATGACTTGTGGTTTCGTCGGATGTCCTACTTCCTCCACCGTGGCCAAGCAAAATCTGACAACCAAAGCAGCTTTCATACATGGTCTTATTTAAGGACATTATATTTTGTGGCATGGAAGGTTTGACAATATTATTCAATCAAATAAAAGCATGCTATATTGTTAACACAACGTGATTTCTCTCTTCACCCACAGTCCACGTTTTACATTTAGTCCACATTTACAACATGCTACAATGTAGCCTGTAGGTCAGGCTACATTGTAGCATGTTGTAAATGTTGTATATAGGGCATGTTTTGTCAGCAAGGAAAATGTTTTTGATAACATTTTGCCTATGCATTTTACATAGAAAACCCTTCCACTGCTTCAGTATTGTTACAAGTGTTGCAGCCACACCTAAGCCATTGAGCTGGTGCTTTTGTCTAATAAAGCACTATATGCCTAATCAAACAGCTTCACATCCTTCTAAAATTGTATGTGAAACCTTTTGCTCAACTTGAAATACGGACATTGTCAAAAAGAATGGAATGATGTTAGCTTCAGAAGGTGGGGCCGTGGGGGAGGGGTGAAGAATTAGCTGTGGAATGAGGCCAGTGTGTTTTATTAAACGAACCTGAAGGCCAGGCAAGAACATAGCAGTGACACTAATGTTCATGTATGGGCACAACAGTTGCTGTTGCTGCTGTTCCCCTGGCCTGGGTGGTGAGGTTGGGTCATCTGTGCAATATGTTGTTTTTCTGAGGAGTGTCTGTATTGTAGACATTAGAATGAGGCTTACTACACTATACCATGCATACCAGGAACTTTCATGTCGATTTGTGCTGTATTGACTTCACTGAGCTGACTGAACAACTATTTACCAAAACAATGGCACTGGTTTTTACTTCATTGTAGCAAAATACAGTTACATGCTTTGCTTGTAATACGGTGTGTTGCCAATTCTGCTGGCTACAAACTGTCTTTCTTGTCTCCATCTTCATGGCATAGAAAGGGGTCTTAATTGTGTAAATTTATCTGGCTATCTTGAGCTAGTTCTCTTGCAGTAGTACTACACATTTAACCCTGAATTTCCTGTTTTGTGTCATGAGCCCTACATGAGCCCATTCTTCACCAAGCTGAGCTGGCCTAGAAACCTGCTGAAGAGGTTCTAAAGAGACAAATGCTGAATCTTTACCAAGACAAAGGAACTGTAAGTACATTCATTTTGTTCTTTTAGTCTTTTTTCTAAAAAAATAGATATTATATTATATTGCTGTTAGTACACTAGTTTAAATCACATTTTCATCTGAATATACATGCAGTTGAATGAAGATAGGCAGGGTGTGTTTGCATCAGTAAATAACAGGATTTCAGATGAAAGCATCTCTTTGATATTGATTCATTGTCTTCCTTTGTAGCCCATATGTTTCACCTAATGAATAATGTATAATAATGTATGTGTTTGTCTTTAAGAAGAAAAGCTCTAAGTGGTTTGGAGTAAGTTGTACATCTGCATTAAAATGTGCATCTGTTTGGAGTTTTAAAAATGTAATAATGATAATGTGAGTCAGTTATGTGTTAATTGTAATGCATTCATACATTATTAGCTGAGGTATAGTAGTATACCTCCATGAGGGAGTATGTCTTCTTTTCACTCAGCATGTTTGAGGACACTGCGGTATTCAGCACTACCAATAGCTCGCTCAGTGTTGAGCAACTGAGGCTGATACAGCCGTCAGCACATTTCCACGTTTTACATGTTTTGTAATAAATACATTATTAGTAATACATATTAACAGAATATAGGTCTACATTCTTGGTAAATACACAGTTGTAATTCCATACATCCATCCATCTTCATCCCCTTCTCCGGAGTCGGTCGTGGGGGCAGCAGCTCCATCAGGTGACCCCAAACTACCGAGCCACATTATCCAGCTCTGACTGGGGGATCCTGAGGCATTCCCAGACCAATGTGGACTACCTACAGTAGTCCTGGGTCCTCCCCAAGGCCTCCCCGAGCTGGATGTGCCTGGAACACCTCCCAATGGAGGCTCCCAGGGGGCATCCTTACCAGATGCCCGTACCACCTCAACTGGCTCCTTCCGACACAAAGGAGCAGCAGCTCTACTCAGAGTTCCTCACGGATAGCTGTGCTTCTCACCCTATCTCCCTATATACCTATATACCCTATATAAGGGAGACGCCAGCCACCCTCCTTGTACCCGTGATCTAGTTATTTCGGTCATGACCATAAGTGAGGGTAGTAATGAATATTGCCAGGTAGATCAGGAGTTTTGCCTTCTGACTCAGCTGTCTTTTCATCACAACGGTGCAATAAAGCGATTGCAATATCGCTCCTGCTGTTCCGATTCTCCGGCCTATCTCCCGCTACAATGACCCCTCACTCGCAAACAAGACCCCGAGGTTCTTAAACTCCTTCACTTGGGGTAAGGACTCATTCCCTATGCAGAGCACACACTCCATCAGTTTCCTGCTGAGAACCATGGCCTCAGATTTAGCAGTTGTAATTATTAACTATAAAACTGTTTTTTTTACTATTCTTGAAATTGTTTTCTAAGAACATAATGTTTTGTTTCACTGTTGGGTCACCTTTCCATGATGCTATAAGGCTGTAGACATAATTTGCTTAGCAAATAACCAGCTTGGCCACACCCTGGCATATGTTAGCAGCTATCCCTGTTTCATACAATTTACAGTCATAAAGACACAAGCAAAGTACTGCATATCTTAGGTTTGATTTAGATCAATTTAGATTAATCGCATACAAAATATGTATATTATTGTGTAAAGCCAGATACAGAAATGTATCAACAATGGGGCAAAACGATAGCACTGTGGCCTCACAGCAAGAAGGTCCCAGGTTTGAACCCCGGTCGTCCCAGCCTTTCTGTGTGGAGTTTGCATGTTCTCCCGGTGTCTGTGTGGGTTTCCTCTGGGTGCTCCGGTTTCCCCCACTATCAAAAACATGTCAGGTTCACCCTCCAGTCAGTGCCATCTGACCATTGACACTGGCTCCAATGTGGAGTTGGTCCCCGGACGCCGCACAGCAGCTGCTCACTGCTACATTGAGGAATGGGTTAAATGCAAAGGATGAATGTGACAATACAAGCACCTTTACCTTATCAATGAAGTATATTATTTCCGTGTAGAATCACAGTGTGATTTAATTGAAAAGATGTGTTGTTTTTGTATTGAATGAAATAGACATTGACCATGTAGTTGTGTATGTGTAAATACTATACATATCAACCACCAGCCAATCACATAGCAGCCATTATAAATGTCAGACAAACATTAAACATAAAGACAACAGACTATTGCCATGCATCATGATGTGAGACAGACATGCGGGGTCATTGGGGTGGGGTGGGCAGCTGTTGGACAGTAACAGCTGGGCTCGTGTACAGTATGTCTGCTTAGTAGATCCCTGATTCATTGGCATGTCAGATTACAGTCTCCCCACAGCAGTAGGGCTCCACAAGCCTCTAGTCGGCATCATACCACAGGCTTGCCAAACAATGACTTCATTTGAATTCAACTCACAGAGAAATAGTATCAGTAGGTCAACTTATAATGGCTACATTTGTGTTTTTTAGTTACACCCTGGACTGGCATTGTACAAGAGATATGACAATTGATGGCTATGTTAACATATGCGCCCATATTCTAATATTGTTCCAAGTACTCTATGACAACATTCCCATGTGGGAATATATCAGTATCTACAATAATAGTGGAATAATAATGGGAAATTATTGTGTCTGAAATTGCCAATCATATTGTGTCATTCTTAATAATCTAGATATGAATAATGACTAGTGAGATATTCTGAACCATAGTGTAAGAACTACACACATGCTTTAAGTTTCTGTCTGTTAAAGTATGTGTGGGTGCCTTTAAGGGTGCTGCGTGTTTGCCATGGCTCCCCTCCAGAGGGTTGACTCAGGAAGCTCAGCTGATGAGACAGTCATTAGAGCTCATCTTACCCAGGCTTTAACTCTCTCTCTAGGGGAAGTCCACTTTGCTCTCTGGATATGGTGTTAAAGAAATACACTAGTTCCACATTGTTAAAGGGTAAACCACAAGGATCTAACGATGACATATATTATAGTCTGATGTATAGGTTACATATACACACAATACTAGTAAAGTCACTTGTCTTAAAAAATACATGCCCATTTATTGCTCTTGCAAAAAGTTTTTAGAAGATTAACAACATGGTATTGGTACTGGTCATTTTATTTAGACATACACTATATGATATATTTTCATGACTGAATGATATGTGTTAATAGACAATGTAGCGTTTTTTTATTTAGCCCTGCATGATACCATTATTCTAACAGAATATTTTTTACTTCTTGATATCTATGTAAATTCTGTACAGATAACTACATATATGATATACATATAAAATGAGATCTATAAACAAATAAATCTATAAACTACAGTCTGGATGAAATAATATGTTACTATCTATGTCCCACCAATCTCTCGTTTCATTTTTGATTTTCAAGAGTTTTAAAAACGGGCACCGACCAAAATGCCTCTGGCCATTTGGTAGTTGTTTATGATATAAAGTGTCTCCTGTCAGTCCCAGCCTCCTCCGTCCATTAGCACGTCATATGTCATATAAGCAGCTCTCTGCTGAACATGATACATTCAGCTTGGCTGACTTTCCGGTAGTGAGGAAGTCGACATTCTTAGGCTGTTAGCCATTTAGCATCTGGAATCTGCTGCAGTGGTTTAGAAACGAATCTAAGTATCCAATGATAGATAGTGACGGACATGTGGTTCATCCAATCACCAGCTATATATTTTGTCCTTTTCAAAACAGCTCATATAGCCTACATGCCAAAGCAAATTAAATATGTTATCAGATTCATCTGGTTCAACTACCCAGTCTAGTACACACCCTGAATTAATTGAAAATAACATTCTGTGGGTATATACTGCCCTCTCGCGGCTGGATATAGACTTGATTTAAAGATATATAAATGTATATCTCGACCACATGCGCTAATGCCATGAACACACCTTATAAACTCATAAGATTATTGGATGAATGTTTTATTTGATGGTATTTTTCCGCCAATACTAAAAGTTGCAACTTTATTGCATATACTTCAATCAATTAAAAATACAAAAATAAAACATTATTGAACATCTTTAGACATGATTATACGTGATTCAATCTGAAGACAAAGAAATCATGAGTTGAGTTGAGGACAGGGTTCTGTTTACATCACCCCATATGTTACCTGCTCCTTCTGTTGCTGTGACAGCTATAAACAGCACAGCCTTCATGCTGTAAAGTGATACAAAAATAATGGTGAGGCCTATAGTATGCTGGAGGAATTGGAATTGGAAATGAAAACATATTGCTTTATTACAGATGCAAAATAGCATATGGGAATACTTTCTCAGGGAATTATGATGCATTAACCTAATATATTGGAATATGTGCAAATGTACAATGTGGTGCTTTTTTTGTGAAGGATCACATTGCAAAACCACTGCATTGTAAAAAGCAATTTCACAAGGGCCTGTAAAAATATTTTAAAATATCTGCAGTTTCCTGACCTCAGAAAATTTGCCTTATGACCTATTTACTATATATACATTTTTATTTTATTTTATATTTTATTATAGAGGATTAACCTATTTTTCAAATTCTCAAAGTCAATAACATTGATTTCTGTGTATAGGATAGGGCTTCTATAAATGCACTGAAGAAGAAAGCAGTAGGTTACCTAACGGAAGGACGTTCTTCTCAAAGTATCCCGGCATATTCATATTGCCAGCAGGTCTGTACTGCCCCACCACAAACATCTTCTGGCCATCAGTAGCAAAGCCTACCCCAACCATGGTGGTGTCTTTCCACACCACCTGGGTGAAATGGCCTGGGGAAGAGAAGCAGAGACATCATTTGTTTTCTACCCTATACTCAATACGAACTGCAAGTGGCACTAGTTAAATGACTAGGAGGATTACCAGTGGTGCTGGAAAATCCAGATGGGTCCCATTTGTAGTCTTTCACCTCGGCATACCAAGAGTCCACAGCGGTCTTGCCTGTATTACATAGATTATAGAGAGATAACATTGCACAATAAAGAATTTATCCCAAATACAAAAGCACTTCCATCATGTAAAATTACACAGTTACAATCTAACCATAGCTTTTAATAGCCAATTCACATTTATTATAATACACAGTGAAGCAAACAATTAAATAGGGTGTATGCTATATTCTCACTATAGATAATACAGAAATGTAAAATGCTACACATCAAAACGATATAAATAGATCAAATTTACCAGTTACTTTAATATTGCCGGAAGCATAATAAACATTTTCTCCATCTTTGGAGTCACTGTGCTGGAGCTTGTTGGTTGACAGCAGGTGGTTGGCCCATTGCTGTGCCGAGGCAGTAAGTTCACTGCTGAGAGTGAGTGGTGGAGTTTTGTGCTTGGCCCTGTATGCATTGTGGGCATCGAGGAACTCTTTTTGAAAGGTTGTATCTGTTTTATCGTAAAAAATAAATAAATGAAAGAAAAAACGAGTTAAAATCATTTTAAAACATTCGTTTTATGGTGATTTGAATATATATATTTGTTTACCCAACAATATTAAATAATTACTGTCTAAAACAATAATGGCTTGACAGTGGAACAAAAATGTGACGTAAACATTTTAATGCCATACTAACCTGACATTTTTTCTGATGTTTCACACGCTGAAATGAAAAAAATATCTTAATAAGACAGTGATATATTGTGTCCATTATGTTTAACAACTTTGAGTGTTCATAATGTATTATATAATGATAAAGTTTAAGAAAATAGTAATTATTCCTTTAAGTTAATAAATTGGCATTATGGTTACTATACTTTCATAGTATAATTATTATAATTCTAATAATTACGCTAAAACCATTAATGGTTCTACTGAAAATAAGTCTTGCATACTCACCATATGAGTGTGGAATGTGTCCATATGAAGATGCTGTTTGTCAGCAACATTTTATACAAGCTCAGGAACTACTTCCTCCTAAATACAATGCGTAGGAGGAGACAGACACACCTTATACAGTTGCAAATATCATTCTGTATCTCTCTATCTTTTGTTTTTACTGTACATACCATACATGTCAAAATGTGCTTTGAGTGTGCACACCATGCAAATTAGAAGAAAAAAAAGATGCAGCACGCCAATTAAAGTTCTGACATTAGGCTAATCTATATCTGGTGTTATATTGCAGTATTTTGCCTAATACCTCCCTAAACTGACACGATGCTAAAAATAATAGCACAATTTCATATATGTAATAATATGACTAATTATGACTTGCAGAAACACATTTTCCAAAGAGGATATGCTTACACAAATAAGTAATGCCCTAAAGGGCCAGTCTGGCCTAAACTCCATTGCAGACAGAAAGGTCTGGTAAACACAGGTCCATAAACCTGCCCATGCACGATGCACTAGCTCGCAATAAAAGGTTATAAATGAGTCTTACATGAGTCTTACATTTTATTTTGATCAAATAAATATTCAAGTGACAATGGGATTTTTTAGACATTTTTATACAAAGTGATGAACATTTAATGTACAAATATGGCATACAGGTACACCAGGAAGCCAACTTACCTGGTAGCATTCTTAAGTAATAGGAGTCTAATCTTACTTAAGAATGCTATCAGGTACATTTGTAGCCCGGTGATTCAACCCATTACCTTTTTTTGTAAGTCACTAAAACCACTTACTTATCTGCCTGGCCTTGGTGGATTTGCATGGCTTAGGTCAGTTGAGCTGACAAATACTTTGATGCTTTAGGGCAATGTGTACTTGTGGTTTGTGTACAAGTGTATTTGTCTGTCACTATTTGCATATGTAATAGCGTTGATTGATTGATTCATCACTGGTATTTGAATGCAGTAGGGGAAATTACATAATGACATATACTTTATAGGCACCACACAGAGTTCTGTTAGTTGTTGACTTAATATAGAAAATGGCGATTACCATGTAATCACCAAATTAATGTATTACATTTACAGTGAATGATTTGGGAATTATTTCTGGTTGAAATCTCCTGCCACCTTCTGCTACCTAGTTAACGATACCAAAACAGTGACCTCCACTATGCGTAATAATCAATACCACATTTTGATTCTAAAACATTCTGTTCCAGTTACATCTCTATGTGCCTTTTATCAACATTCCTCAACTGTAAATATTCCACAGAGGAACAAGTGTGGGAGTATTATGTTCAGTGTGACACTATATGTTTTAGTTTACTGTCGCAATAATAACAAGACAACACTAGCAATATGTATACGCCTGCTATTTAAATGGATTGTAGTTCAGAATTACAGGTGTGTTCCAGACTGGGATACACAGTTTTATTGTTTTCCTATGTTGAGCAGATGTACACACATACATGCCACAATAAGGATAGTTGGGGCAATGGAGGAAGACGGTTCTTGGCTTGAGGTTGTTAGGGTCATTAAAACCTTGAGCATCAAGACTGTTGACAACTTTGGTTCAGGGTGTGTAGTATCTGCTGTGAAAGACCAGGAGCTGTGTGTGGGGAAGAGACAGATGGGTAATGTATGTTGTTTAGCTGGGTTTTTAATTTGCATGCAGAAAATGCCATTCCACTTAAATTAATAGGCAATTCTGTTCCAAGATGAACAAAGGGGGTGTGGGTCAAATAGGTTAAACATTCTTTTTTTAAATGTATTGCAGGATGAGAGGAAGAATATTCTGCTTGACTCCTTTTGATAATTTTCTTTGCTGCCCTGTTAGGACAAGCTCTGTCGCGAAATGAGTGGATGAGGTGGCAGAAACCAAGCACAGGTTGGGTTTAACAATGAATTTAATTGTCACAAACAATAGCATGCACTCACCAGAACAGCAAACAATAATCGACAGAGACAGGGAGAAACACAGGGATACATATACTCTACCTAATTAGGGGAATGGGCACCAGGTGTGTGTAATGACAAGACAAGGGAGTGAAGGGAAACCCCAGGAAGCATGGCAGGGCCATCAAGCCATGACAAGCTCTAAGGAAATTATGGTATTTAAGGCTGTTGGCAAGTACAGTATTTGAGGATTGAATTGCATGTTAATAACTATTGTATGTTGTAAAATGTAACTGCTGACTCTGTTGACATTTTGCATACAATGACCATCCTGTTTCAGCTATTGACAAATGTAGGCTTAATTACTTTGGATAAAAATATTTGCTAAATGCTCTAATTGTAATCTTCAATTATTTTGATAAGTGATATCTTATTTAGGATAAATTTACCTTTTAAAGGTAGTCAGCTATTGAAGCTAATTGTATGCTAATCCTCTTTATTTGAACAATAATTCACCTTAGGAGTCAACAATCAGCTAAAGTGAAAACATTGCAGCCTCTCAAACCAGATGATTGGGCAGGTTGGTTCAATTAACCTACCCTAAGTTAGTCAATAAAAATTAGTCATTGTAATATTATTATTGTTTTGGAAATCTAAATTATGGACACTACTATTTACTGGAAAACATTATAATATTACAGTAACTAGTTACTGCCCATCACAGCGGATGGTCTGATTTGTTTACCTGTGGATACAGTGAATCTTTATTTTCTAAATCCTACCTCTATGCACACGGGTATATTTACAAACATTGTTACAGAAACACTACAGATAGCTCAGTAAATAAATTAATAATGCTAACATGTTGTGTGTCATAGTTCATATATTTTTATTCAAGAAACATACACCACAGCTGAACTATTATGACGTATTTATTTACACAACAAATCACAGCCTGGTTAACAAGTGAAACAGCCAATTAAAAAAAAGATTGGAGATGGGAAAATATTGTCGTTAAGCCCCACAAATTAGGCTAAATAATAAATGCAGTTTTAATTCCACCAAATGAGTGTGTGCGTCACATTCTCCAAACTGAAGAGAGAAAAAACATAGCACCTTGAAAGGCAATGCCCAGATACAGGCCTATGTGACTGATCAAACACACATTTGTGTTTGGAGGAGTGATTCATGACTGTCAGTTGTGACTATTGAGTGTCTCCACTGAGAGTGTAAGCATAGTGGAGAGTGCCACCTTTCTCCAGGTAGCAGTCGTGCTGGTGGGTGCCAACCTTGACCTGCCTCTGGCAGGTCCCGACCAGATCATCGAACAGGAGGTCGCTGTCGTAGACATCCAGCCGCAGCACGTTGTTCTGCTCGGCCTGGAAGAAGGTGAACTCCTCTGTCCACCATGGGTTTACTTCGTTGTTGCGGATGGACGTCTTCCCTAGGGCCGCCGGCCCACATGAGACCTTGACGTAGGCGTCAGTGGTTCCCAGAATGTCCGCAGGCAGGTTGGTGGCACGCAGGTTGAATATCCTTATCTGGGCGCGGCCCACGGATACACAGGTGCCCAGCACTAGCAGCAGGGTGAACGGGAGCAAGACAGAGGATGCCATGGGTTCAGGCTGTCTGGAGAGAATACACCACATTAAGATGAGAGGCTGGGTCAGACAAGCATGTTAAATGGTCACACCTTGATTTGTGTCAGGAAGAGAATTAGTGGTTGAAACCATCATTGCTAAAACATCTTACATCTTCCAGTGTGTGGATCACATGACTCCTCTCTACTCTCAGTCTCATTCACAGTTACTGTATACTGTACAGAATAGGTTACATTATCCCATGACCCATGAAAACCTTTCTTGTGAACCCTTCTCACATACAATTTCTTTGATTAATAGGCTACTGATATGTTGTTTTTTTAAATACAAACTGCCTAAGACATCTTGGACCTTTATTATAATTTTCTAAACTCTCTGCTTACCTCAGATTGAATGATACATTCACATCACTATATTGATAAAATATTTAGTATTTGAGCATTTTAGTACTTGTCTAAATGCTATGTTTGTACTATACAGTATATTATTCACTTTTTTGACAAAAATACCAGTATTCATCATTGTGTTCACACATTACATATTTGTTACAATTTGATGATAATTTACTTTTCACAAGGGTCAACATTTTATTTTATATATATATATATATATATATATATATATATATATATATATATGTATATGTTTATGACATTAACAGGTAAATTGTTTGGCATGATTTACTGTGAACGATGAAGTGGACAATGAAAATAAATATTTTCTGATTGATTAGCACTGTGAAAATGTAGTCCTCACCAGGTGTCTTGGCAAAGACCTAAAATATCTTATGCCTCCCCTTCTGCATTTATGAAGCACTTATGTAATGTAATTTTTGAAAAGGAAATATTTTTCCAAGCATTGAGCCAGCAACCTCTCTGGAGCCCGACCAATACCAACATAATGTTCCTAATATCTACATACAGTATGCACTCTATGCATAATGTATGTACTGTATACAGTTTACATACACACACACAGAAATTGTAACAACATTAAAATTAACAATATTAAATAATGACGGTATTGTCATTCCTGGAAAATCCTGAATGAACATGTCTTTGATTCCTTGAATGGCAGTTTTCAGTTCCTGAATCAAAACTGTAACCTTTGACACTCGGACACCATATTTTGTATGTAAAAAGCAACTTGCACCTTGCAACTTCCGTTTATATACATTATGTATGTGTGTGTGTTTGTGTTTGTGTGTGTGTATACAAAATATTACTTATTACATATTAGATGCTGAAGATAACACACAAGATAATACAACCAAATGATTGCCCTCAATTACAGTAAGACAGCATTATATGATTACCAGGATGATCTCTCACCTGCAGCCTTAGTGTTTGGAGAAAAGCCATGTGGTATCACATCTTGTCTTTTTAAAGGCCACTACGCCCTCCCCAACACACAACTGATAACTAGCCAACCGGCACTGCTCTCACGGTTGCATAATGCAATGTTTCGACATATCACACTACAGCATCAACATTGCACATGTATATTTATAATACATTGATTTGCAGCATGGAAAATATAACTATGTTTGAGAAGTTTTCATTTTCTGTTTGCGATTTATATTCTTGAATTTGGGGTCAATGATTTGGGACATTATTTACAATGATGCCAAGTGCTAATTAGATAGCCAAATGTTTTACCATGCAATAGGACAGCTTGGGGTTATTTTTAATCACTGAAGGTTATGGAAACAAGTATGCTGCACAAAAGCTAATCATTGATAACAGAATGTTTTTGCTGACCACTAAACTTCATTTTGTTGACAATATTAATGTTCACTTTTGGGTTTTACTTATTTTCTTGTTCATTGCTCTCAATTCTGTTCTTGTAAATTGAATAATTGTAATTGTAATGTATTTGTTTTTGTAATTAGATGTCTTTATTTTTATTTCTAAATAATAAAATTAATATGATAAAACCTTGAGGTTATTGAGAAAACATGATGGAAAATGTGATACATTTGAGATATTATAATAATAAGACATACATACATACAGAACATTGTCATACGATTTTGCCATGTGAAACCCCATTAGAACATAGTAATAGACAGTAATGGCATTAGAAGTGGACTATAACCCTTTAAACGAAGGCACTCTATATGAACAGCTGCTCTCAGTCTGTTAAATGGATTTGGTCTGAGTACACCATAAGTAAGCTGCAATACACCATGCTGCCACAGTAAGGCTCTCATAATAATATGCAGTATTATTAGGACTATTATTGAGCAAATGTACATATCAGCGATTATTAAATTATAATTATAGTGAATTATATAATAAGTCTATTATGATATCAGATTGCTGCAATCAGAAATGCTCTGCAGATTACATTTGCATTCATTCTTCTAATGTTTTCTTGGTCTTAGTCTGCTTGTAGAATATGCTTCAAAGCCTATTGCAATTTATATATAGTAAAGCATGGACTTCAGATGCACTCTTTACCACAACTTTAACCTGCCACATCATTACCAGGCCTGGTTCAAATTTAACTGTTCAGAAAATGCACTTTGAACTTGACTGACATCGGTTTTTTCCTTGTCATGAACATATTGGCTATATCAGATTTTAGAAATGAAAATGAATCCGCTCATTTCAAAGCTATGCTTTAAAGTAGCAGAACCATAGAAACTTTGTGGATTCAACAATATTTGAAATCCAAATAAAGTGGAATACAAGTAATATATTTCCAAAACAAAACAATATACATTTTCTTTATTCACCCCTAGCAGAAATCTGGGAGCTCTTTTGGTCCTACCCTTTTTAGCAACAAATAAATCAGCACATTGCTGATGTTAACTTGGTGATGCTATTGTAGATGTCATTGTCACGTAACAGATTGTTTGCAGATATAGCTCATATTATCATAAATTATCAATATCATATTAGCCTATATATGTACAATATATGAAGATTACCAATCTGAAAGGTTCATGTCTTTCTAGAAATTGAGTGGGAGGAAACAGAGTTAAAATCTCCTGAAGATGAAGCGTGAATGAAGAGAAGAAGGGTATGGGAGACAGGCAGGCAAGCAAAGACAGACAGGCAGACAGACAGCTAGACAGACACCGACTGTAGCTTTTGCATGTTATCCCTGCTGTTGAGTTTTGATTAACAAACAAACAAACAAATAAACAAACATATTTATTTTACGTTGACAAATAGAAAACTAAAATGTATTTCTTGCTAACTTCGAGAATCAGTCACATAGGCCTGTGTCTGGGCATTGCCTTTCAGGGCACTATGTTTTTTTCTCTCTTCAGTTTGGAGAATGTGACTCACACACTCATTTGGTGGAATTAAAACTGCATTTATTATTTAGCCTAATTTGTGGGGCTTAATGACAATATTTTCCCATCTCCAATCTCTTTTTTAATTGGTTGTTTCACTCGTTAACCAGGCTGTGATTTGTTGTGTAAACAAATACGTCATAATAGTCCAGCTGTGGTGTATGTTTCTTGAATAAAAATATATGAACTATGACAAACAACATTTTAGCATTATTCATTTATTTACTGAGCTATCTGTAGTGTTTCTGTAACAATGTTTGTAAATATACCTATGTGCATAGAGGTAGGATTTAGAAAATAAAGATGGACTGTATCCACAGGTAAACAAATCAGACCATCCGCTGTGATGGGCAGTAACTAGTTACTGTAATATTCTAATGTTTTCCAGTAAATTGTTCTTGAATAAAATAAAAACAGTCCTCCGCGGCGATAGCCTCGGGATACCATCCTGATCTCGCGACCTTCAGTTTAATTTCTCCATGAGAATCAGTCTGAAAAGCCTCGGGATTATTTCTAATGAAGCAACTGAACTTTCTAATCAGCGTCGTGTTTATAGCTATACGGGCGTGGTTTTCCCAATCAGCATCGTGTTTATAGCTATACGGGCGTGGTTTTCCCAATCAGAGTCGTGTTTATAGCTATACTGGCGTGGTTTTCCCAATCAGAGTTGTGTTTATAGTTATACGGGCGTGGTTTTACAATCAGCGTCGTGTTTATAGCTATACGGGCGTGGTTTTCCAATCAGTGTTGTGTTTATAGCTATACGGGCGTGGTT
>JAODLL010023678.1:0-10646 GCA_026546735.1 Forbesichthys agassizii
CCCCCCCCCCCCCCCCCCCCCCCCCCCCCCCCCCCCCCCCCCCCCCCCCCCCCCCCCCCCCCCCCCCCCCCCAAGCCGTGAAAGCTCAGGGTCGTAAATCTCATTACCTGCCGACTGCTGCCTCCACCCCACTCTCTCCATTCTCAATCTCTCCCATTATCAGCTGACCTTGCCCAGCCAGCAGACACTCGTACTCAATCAGAGCTGCAGGATGTGTATGCCGGTGTCACGGTGTGTGTGTGTGTGTGTGCGTGTGCTATTATCTGTCATATTAGTGTTCTGTTATTTTGTATAAATGAGATCTCCCCATCACCACTCCCGTCATAAATTGACGCTCCTGTTTTTAGGAAAATGCAGAATTCGTCTTCGGTTTGTCACTGGCTAATTTTCACTGCTAGACACCAGCCAATTTAAAAATGCTATTCTTATTTTGGAGGATTTACAATTTGGAGGTTTTACACCATCAGGCTTGGTGGATTAAATGTCATATTGATAGCCCAAAATATATTTCCGTTTTTTAACAAGAAAAGAGATAGTTTTAAACAGTACTCTCCCAAACTAAAACGATTACACAAATTACAGTAAAACTCAATGTATTATATGTATTTCTTGAGCAGTTTCTCTCATTACTCACAGAATTGACATTATTCAGTTAAAGGTACACTCATTCATCACTCACCTTGCGGTTGAAATCAGATTTACAAAAATGTTGTCGTTTCGGTTTGAAACATGGAGCGTGTCTCTACTCCACTGCGACAGCCCTATTACGCTTGCACCCTTCCCTACCCCTCCCTCCACACTACCAGCCGTGTTAACAGCGAGAAGGGGGATTTAGTCCCCCTAAACCAACAAGCACTCACACTGAGAAACAACATTCCCCAAGTTCTAGTGCTGGCATTTCCCTTGTTGGTAAACTCAACTTGGTTAAAGTTGAGAGTTTGAGTGAAGTCAGATACAGGTCATGCCGGGTGAGATGTTTAGCTGTTGTGTAAATCAAGCCTTTGGCGTTGCCCTTGGTTTCTCTCTGGCGGCTGATGTCTCCTACAGCGGTCCATCACGCGGCACCGAGGTGAAACAGGCATAATGAATGTTATAGGCTTCCAAGCGCAGCCTCCGTATTTCTCTGTCTCTGTCTGTTTAGTCTGTCGACTTGTTTCTCTGGCTCGCAATCACTTGTCTGCTCTCCCCCGCTAAATCTATTGCACCTGTCTTCTACCTGTGTGTGTCTTACGGCGCCCCCTCTCTCTCATTCCAGGAGACAGAGAGGGGCCACCAGACTTTTTTTGGGTGTTGGTTATGCCTTCCACAGTGAGGTATTATGTAATGGCTGTGTTTAAGGGTTCACGTCTTCATGGTGTGAGAGCTGCGTTAGAATGATACATGGAGGTCTGCGAGCCTATAGAGACGAATGCTGTCAGGGGAGGAGTTAGCGCCTGCAACCACTCAGTCAGCAGCAAAATCAGTCTCAGAGTTTCAAACAACAAAACAAACAAGGACGATCGCGGACAAAATTGAAGAAATGTCTCTATGGTCAAACTGACCTTCAGAGTGGATGGAAGTACTTAGGGGATGATATATGGGCAGGGCAGGCTCAACCTTTTGGCAACCTTTTGAATGTACCGTATTTTATAATTCGTGTCACCATGTCATTATACTGTATGACAATGTCTCAGAAGTGCAACATGACAATGGAAACATTTATAATCCTGTTAAATAAACAGTAAGCTAATGTGTATGTACTGTACAAACACACACAGCGCATCACCTCCTGTTTGTTTCTCCTGTCACTCTGTCTTGCTCTGTTACACACACGCGCACACACACACACACACACACACACACACACACAGTGTTTGCCTTCTTATTTTCTCCTCTCAATCTTTCAATGTGCATATCTGTTACACAGACAAACACACACTCAGGGCCACCTGAGGGTGCAACATTGTGTGTTTGTTCCCCCGGTGTGTGTGTGCTCCATCAGAGAGGACCACGGCTCATTAGAGCGTGTCCCCGCTAGGGCCCCTGGCCTTGCTCACACCAACCTCTGCTGGGGGCTCCCGAAACACAACAAAACCTCTCGCTGGCCTTCCTCGTGCTCCAGTCTTAACACTTCAAAAACACAATTATGCTAATGCTAACTCTGGTTTAATGCAGCCTTTTAGTGGGGGGAGCTAATTAGAGGCTTTAATTAACATGTGCGACATCAGCCGAGGAGGAAGACTGAGGAGTCTGTCCATCATGGAGAGAGCGAGAGAGGGTGGGGGGAGTTGGAGGTGGAAAGGGAAGTCTGGGGGATATGCAAATGAGTCACGGATCTCCACTACACGGCGTGTAAATATCACAGTGACCCGTAGACGGGTAGGAGTCATCTCATTAGCACAGATTGGAAGGTGCCACCGCAAGGTGGCCGCCAGGTTCAGAACTGACACTACGCAGGTCGGGCCAAAAAACGGGAACATCATTATATCCACGGCACAATGCTGGACAGTGCTTATATTACACATGCTCTATAATGTTCATTTATTCCTTGCACACGCTCAAAATCCTTTCCACCCCCTCAGGGTGTCCTATGACACATGAGCACATTATAATATGCTTTATAAATGCGTATTAATGTCAACTGCATACAAGTTGGTTTCAAATGATACGGCGGTGAATCATAAATGACTTAGGGAACTTGGTCCTTTAAGGTCAAATACAGGTTAAAGTAAGGTTATTGTCCTTGCAGTTACAGTAGTGCAAAGCAGTGAAGTAAGCAATATTTAACTTTTGTTAAACCGTTGATTCTACGGCTTCCTTGCCTACATCCAAAAGATGATGATGTGATGAAAATAGTCGTACTACATGATGAACTGGAAACTATCATTGTTTGATCTTACATCAAACAATATAAAATGTTGGTTTTTGAAACCAAATTTAGTTAGACTCGATTCAGCTATAATGGCAAGAAAGCTAGAGAAAAGGGTTTAACAAATATCTAATGAGTATAGATCAATATACATGCATTTACAATATAGCAAACCAATATATGTATTACTGGTAGACAGAAGTGACTTTAAAAATATCCCCCCGAATCTTGTGTTTGTGTTAGCAATCCCTTTGATATTTCCTTTTTGCGATAAAGAGTGCACGAGCATGCCAGTAAATCCGGCAGCCACATCTGTACTACTTTAAAACTCATAGCTAGCCAAGCCAGCTAAGTCTAGCCCGAGGATAATTCTTCTCCACTGTATTGATCTTCTGTCTCAGAATTCAATGTCTGTACAATTTAATGGGTGTAGCTCTAACATTTGTCTCCCCTACTTTATAAAACGATGGTGTTCCCCACTGTAAAAATACATTCAATAAGTATAAACAATATTAATGCTGGGTGAGTTTTGTCTTGAGCAATGAAGCAGTTGCTGAGACCACATTGATAGACGCACATGGCATGTGCTGTACCGTGCTAGGCCACTAGGGCGCTGACACTCAATTAATCAACTTCCAGTAAACACTTGAGGGAATTCATAACCATAACCAGGTCCACTCACAGATCACTGCGGCATAACCTTGTGTGTTTGTGTTTTTTGAGCTTACGGCTATTGCTGTCAGCATTTTTCTTTTCTTTAATGTTCAAGCATGTGATTTGTTTGTTGTACCTATTATGTGCGATAAGAACAGAATTGTTCACCTGCATGTTAAACCTTGTTCCAGAGGGTTTCTGGTGGGATGAGACCATCTATCTTCAAGGAACAGTACATTCTTCTTATCCTGAAAAGAGTCAAGATATACATTACCAAAAGATTAAATAATTTTAAGACCTCTACCACTAAAACAAAGTGATAGATGCAGAAAATGTATCAAACGGCCAGTTTGTTTTGTAATAGCCTAAATCAGGAGATACGGTAGTCTTTACAATTGACATGTTTTGCTTACGATTTCAGTTCAATTTAATTCAATGCAATTCTTGGTATCCAAGTATCACTTTTTGTTCCCATCACGCAAGCAAACAAGGTGCTCTTGCTTTAATGTGTTCTATTAACATTGCAAAACATTCACATGCAGTTTTGCACATCACTCTCAAGGTCAGCGACTATGAATGGTTATACTGTACAGTACAATATGTGCAGAAAGAAAATAATAAGCCCATTCACTTGAGGAAAGAGCTCAGCAATGTTGCTGCTGCTTGGTTAACAGACAGACACCTCTGCCCTTGGGAAATGACCTTACTGTTGATCTATAGCAGAAGCCTTGAACGTTTTTCAGGCCAAAGAACCCTTGGCTGATAGAAACATGGCACAGGGACCCCCTCTCACATATGGTATCAAATATTTAGTCGCCGGGCCAACAGTAATGTTTAGTGCGGCCCATATTGCCATGTATAAACGTAGGTCACTAACAAAGCCATTAAAATAATTCACAGATTGATATTTTTTGTTAAACGCTAGAAAGTAAGTTAGGGATCAAATCATTTGGAGGAGCACCTGCAGTATGTCCCGACCCGGACCCCCTGTTGAAGACCTCTGATCTATAGTGTAGAGCAGGGGTGGCCAAATGTTTTTGGTCACAGGCCAAAAAAGGATTTTCAGGCACATCATTTTTCAAATTTTTTGTTGTTTCAGGAAAATCGACAGTGGGGTAGCTCAGTGGTTAGATAATTATATTTCTAAACAGAAACTTGGATATAAACCTCACTGAGTGCAGGTTTTTATATTTGGCTAGACCACCATGTAACCACTGCCAGTAATAATAATAATAATAATAATAATACAGTTCAGCAAAGTAGTCAAAGCACAAAAGTGTATGGTGGCTAATGCCAAAGCAGATCCAATGAAAGGTATGTGTCTATGGACACTAGATAAGGCGATTCAATACAGAATAAATAAGACAAAACCCGTATTCCCTTAACAAAGTCCTATTTCCTTCTCTCAATTAATAAATCGACAAGGTTTAAAAAAATAAATTAAAAAAATCTATCCATATATATTCTCCCCTTATCGATTTTATATTTTAGAATCAGTTTTAATGGTATATAAAACATCCACCCAAGGTGGATGTTTACTACTACTACTACTGCAGATTTTTGAAGGGCCATAATAGAGAAGCGTGACTCAAATCATTACAACACATTACTCACGAGCCAACACATAAAGTTTTTGGTAAAGCTCGAGGGGCGCAAAAAAATCTACTTCGGGCCATAGTTTGGACACCCCTGGTGTAGAGAATTGCTGAAAAATGTATCACAGATTTTTTCTTTATCAGCCGAGCGGTTGTAAACAGAGCACATTATAAGCGCATTAAATCGAAATTGTACAGTATTACGGTATGTTCATGTTAAGCAACACATCTAGACAAATGTCTATGGTTGCAGACATTGTTCAAACGAATGCACGCACTTTGGGAGTGCATTGCTGTTTGTATATGCCTCGTAAACACAAACACAAAACGAAGCCACATTACAGTGTCAGTTAACAGGCTGTCATACTTTGTTGAGGGAGAAATCAATATAATGTTTTAGGGCACAGAGATGAGAAAAAAGTGTTTGTATTGCTGAGGTTGGCATCAAGGGGGCTTTTATAGTGAACTTGATTAAAAGAAAATTGCTTTCAAGTGCTCTCCACAGGCTGAAAGGTTGAGTGGGAGAACACTTGTGTGCAACACAGGTAGACTTTTACAAACAAGGCTTTTAGGCTTTTATAGCAAACTAGAAAGCCATTCGATGATAATGTGACAACAATGATATTTGTTTATTATAAAATATACACCTAAATCTGAATTATTGTACCTGATTCTACTTTCTGTCTTGACCTTTCATTTATAAAATCTGTATTTCTTTGTAAGCGTCTGCGTACAGACCACTGAAATGGTGTCATCTGAACAATTTGCTACACCAAACCATTTGAGAAACCATTGAAATTGCCATTGAAATTGCCAGTATTACTTACTAGTGTTTACATGTTTCTGCATCATTCAAGTCTTTTGAATACAAAAAATATGATATAATAATATAATATATAATACGTTTAGATTTTCAAAGCAGTACATGAGTGAGTGAGAGAAAGATAGATAGATAGATAGATAGATAGATAGATAGATAGATAGATAGATAGATAGATTACAGATTTTAGTTTGTTAAGTATTCACCTAGCCTATTAAAAGTGTCAAATAGATGAATCCTTTAATATTATAACTGTCACATTTGTGTAATTTATTCCAACTTTCCTTTAAAATTAGGATCAGGAGATCAAATGCGGTACTGTGATTTCCATGAAACCTTAAACTAATTGGTTTTAAAAGCACAGAGCTGCATTAAATAATTTTCACTTACTTGTTTATTTAAATATTATACTCTTGGGTAGAATGCAGAACTACTGAAAACCCATTTCAACAGTGGGTTTAAACTCATAGGACCACTGAACAAATGTGTGTATTTAATTTAACTGCATATAGTTCATCTCACCCTTGGATTTTCCCAGTCCTTTATAGTAAGTATTTTAAAGCAACACCCATTTTAAACCCAAATATAACCTATAACATACAATAGTCTCCATATTATCTCCCTATTCTAAATGTTTGTATGATAAGGATTATATTCCTTTATGTATGCTTATTATTTGTTGAATCCATCGTTAGTTGATGTAGGTGTTGAAAGACATAAAAAATAATAAACTAAAGGGAGAAACATTAAACAGGAATGTGCCAGAGTTTCATTTTGAACAAATGTCTACGTAGAGATATAAAGAATTCTCCCTTCACAAGAAGATGTATCCGACAATAACGCCTGAAGACAGGAAGGGATACTTCACTGACCACATTGGGATGGGTTAAATCCCTAGGCCGAACAAACTCATCCCACACGGTCGATAACCACTGTGACAACAGTCCTTCTCGTCACAGGCTGAAGAACAAGCTGTTGTTGAGGTCTGAGCCTGGAATATAGGCCCCAAAGGGGACTCTTGATTTATGAGCCAGAGTCAAAATGGAAGTATAGCTCTGGCCTCCACACTGTAGTGTAGACAGTCTTTATGACAGCCACATCACAATCCCCCTATCCTGCCTAAAAACACACACCACCCAGAAAAATAACATCACATTGTTTCCAAATGTCACCTTTACATTGTTTCACTGCTCATGTAGCTAGGGGGTTTGCTCACTGACGCAGATTGTGCTAGATAGCTAACAGTCAGCCATTACTTGGAGAGACAGCCCAGTTACTTTCAGCTAACAATGCTACCAAAATACTGTATCACTCGAAAATATTTTCACCAAACCTATAGCTTACATGGCATAATTTAAAAACAAATGCTAGTAAATTATGTCTCCAGTGTGCATTTTTATATGCACCAGCCTACATGCACTTTTGCTAGGCTATACTGTACATAGATTCTTTGCAGTGCTTTTAGCTGCATTAGCCCAACCAACTTTTAGAGAAAATACCTCAAAAGCATGACGCACATATAATATACAGAATAGAACTGTGTACATGCTGAATACCCAAGCGGAGTTGATGTTTTGCATTCAAACTACATGAAACTCCTCCTAACTTTTGGAGAACTTGCGAGACCCATTTGGAATCCCATATGCAAATGCATGCATGCTTTATTGATGTGTGCATGACCTATTTAAAGGTGTAATGATTTAGCGATTGTAAGGAAATACACTTTTTGTTAAATTCAGTGACTATCTACTCACAGTTTGCTAGCTGACCATTCTCTGTACACGCTGAAAAATAAATCTGATGATTTACACAGCCCATGCTCTGTAAATAAGAACACAAACACTATCCTAGCCTTGGCAATGCATATACAATGTGGGGGGCGGAGTTTCGGAGGGAGCGCCCTATGTGAGAGTCAGGGCACAGGGTGAATGGATGCTATAGAGCGTAACAGTGACCGTCCACTTTTTTAGGGGTTCTGGTGCCAGAAGAAAGATTATACAAGGCAAGGAACTGATGTTGATCGCCAATACAAAAACCGTAAGTTAAAGTTTAATGTTCAACATTTGAAGATGACTAAATCTGTAAATCTAGTTTTTGATACAGTAACTGGTAGGCCACCATAACATAAACAACTAGTCTGCAGGACAGGCATATTATCAAGAGTGATACACTGTGCACATCAATAAATACATTACACTAATAAAGGCTCTTGTTCAGAAATAGTAAATGGATTAGATAAAGGCTGCTTAAATAATGCATTGATTTACTTAACCTAAACATTGCTCATTGATAGAGACACACTCTGGAGTCATTCCGAAATTGTATCTGCTGCCGGAAACGGATTGCCATTTTTGGAACCGCGAGTAATATTGCTTTTATCTATGTCAGTGATCGGTCATATCATTCAAAACATTTAACGTTATGTCTGTGATAATAACAAAGAAAGAATATGTCTTTGTTTAACTTTAATGTTTCTTGTTTAACCGAATATCACTTTGTGTTGTTGCTAGCAGTTAGCCACCTATCTATCATAACCCTGTAGCGGCAGGAAGGGCTGTGGTTTCATGATATGTAACCCTTCATTAATTATTTAATATGTGCTTATGGGTACATGGCTGTTTGGCGGGCGAGGATGACCGCGATGTCGTGGCATGGTATAATTTAACCTTCATTCATGAAATAATGTGCTTAGCAGATATATGGCTGGTCATCAAAACATAATACCCTTGTTCCTTAATAATAATATAATAATAAACTTTATTTGTATAGCACCATTCACACACAATTTGCAACTCAACGTGCTTTACAGTTAAAAACATTTGAACAAAGGATAAAGGAAAGAAATGCAATTAAACAAAAATAAATAAGAAACAATGAAAAACTAGGTAAAAGCCATAACAAAAATAATAAAAAAATAAAAAAAACAAAACAAAACAAAAACATTATTGTATTGGAGTTTGGTGGGACTCTAACCCGCCGTGATTCCAACCCAGGCATTTGGTGGGATTCTAACCCACCAAGACTCCAACCAAATGATTTACGTTTGGTGGGATACTAACCCACCGGGACTACCAAACCAGGCTTTTGGTGGGATTCTAACCCACCAGGACTCCAACCCAGGCGTTAGGTGGGACTCTAACCTACCGGGACTCCAACCCAGGCGTTTGGTGGGACTCTAACCCACAAGGACTCCAACCCAAATATTCCCAAATTATTTACCCAGGCGTTTGGTGGACCTCTAACCCACCGGGACTCCAACCCAGGCGTTTGGTGGACCTCTAACCCACCGGGACTCCAACCCAGGCGTTTGGTGGGACTCTAACCATCAAAACATAACACCCTTGTTCCATCACAGGGCTGTGTGACTAGCTGCTGCTGTGTTTATGTGGTTGACACCAACAACAATGAACTACATTCTGCCTCCGGTATCCTTTACTGTAGTCTAGACGACAAGGTGGAATGAATGCGTAATATTAACACCTTGAAAACACTGCTGAAAATAAACATATAAGGTTCAAAACCCATAAAACTATGTTCAAAACGCGTTTGAGTACTAGCAGTAAAGCAGTCAAAACCTCACATCAACAAAGATACTTGGAAGTCGGGGCGGGGTGGGCAGTGGCTTATCAAATTTAAAGCAACAGTCACTGAAATCTGACCGTTTTTCGAGAGTTGTGGTTGTTCATCGTGATATTTCACATAATTGTGGTATTTTCACCTAAGCTGGTCAACTACATTGCTTTGAGAAGTCAAGGAACTGTGTCAACAAATGAAAAGGAGCATTAAATGACACCTTTAAGCCTGGAACCAAGCCACCCAGCCTAGAGAGTGATCGTGACCATAAACAATTAGATTTGGAGCAAAAAACATTAACAAAAACGGAAAAAAGGCAAATGTACAAGACATATTGTAATAATGAAGAAACTGCATGCCATAACCCATTGCGAAACCCAGAAAATGCATATTCTTCATTGTTCTTCTTAATTAGTTATTAGGTTGTGTATATTATACCATTATACTAGTATAATACACAAGTTTTCATATTATTTATACTTCTAACATAAACAATCGTACTTTTCACCGCTAGCAATTAGGGATGGCACAACCCAGTTTTTTCAGTCCCGATACCGATACAGATACAGGCACTTTGGGTGCCGATTCCAGTGTTAGTTAAATTAGTTAGTAGTTAAGTTGCAAAGTAAATGATAGCCAATCTCTATTTTAGGACCTGGCTGCATTTTATAAACCTGCTGCTGATAGTGTGGCCTGGGCAGGTTAGACATAGCTGATGCTTGACAGTAGACTTGCATGTGTAAATTAATTTAATTGGATCAGCCTTTGCGGGGTTTGAAACATTTCTATGGTATCAAAGAGCATCGATCTTCTCCGAGTTCCAAACAGCTCCGAAGCGCTAAAGCAAGCTCGTGAGATTAGGATGGTATCACAAAGATAGCCAGTTCCACCAATCAGAGATGTAGCTTTCACATTTTATGATTGTGGGTACTGTAGTAGTTATCCATGATAACGCGAATACATCATGTTTATCTTAAAACAAGGTTGATATCATACAAACTTCTGGCGTCTACCTGAGCATATACCATTGTTTCACAACCTCATAGCTGTTTGGCTTGGTTCCAAGCTAAAAACATTTTAGCGTCAATGGAGAAAATGAATGGGAAATTTACTTCCGGAACCACACTGTTACGCTCTATGGCTGCTATTCTGTTGT
>JAODLL010023678.1:10746-25072 GCA_026546735.1 Forbesichthys agassizii
AGCGTCAATGGAGAAAATGAATGGGAAATTTACTTCCGGAACCACACTGTTACGCTCTATGGCTGCTATTCTGTTGTCTATCAAGTGGGGGAGGGGTTGGGCATGTTCTTGTGTTTTCAGGTGAGGGTGGAACGGGTTGCTTGCTTGAGTCTCACCCTGCGTTCAGGATGGTGGAAGTTCAATGAATGCGAACGGCAGTTGATTGAACAGCAGGTTACACAGGGAGGAGTTGGGCTGTCCGTATAGGCTGTGGTTGAACAACACTCACATGGCTAACGACAACAAAGCCATCTTTTGTGTATTACTGTTGTAGATTGTTGTGTTTCAGCAGTACAGGCACAAGATGATGGTAGAACCGTGTGGCTCTAGAACCACTTCTGTTGGTGCATAGCGCACTGTTCCAATTTATAGATATGTCCATAATGGCTGTGTCAACATATTCGATTTTAGAATTTCATGCATTTCATATCAGAAGACGGCATACATTTAACATGGAAAGATATAATAAAAGCAACATTTGGTAATAGTATTAGTGATGATGATTTATACTCACACATACTTAGAAACACCCTGGAAATGATGCAGCTACACTTCCTGAGCAACACACTCGCCCATTAAATGAAGCAAACGGCTTTTAAAGTAGTAGAACGTTTTGAACGTTTTGGAGGAAACGGGTCGTTGTTCAGTGAAAAAGATAATTGAACGTTCAGAACGTTCAGTCCATTGAACGCACCCATAGTCTGGCGCTAATACATTTAAATCAAACGTCCTTACACACGATTGGACTACCTACCTTTATCTCACCCAATTAGAACGTTTATCATCAGCTGCGGTGTAGGTGGAACACAGTGGGCAATCAGACGCAGCCTGATAGTTCATTTTAGGAAAGATTTCATGTGATTGGCCGACTGTTCTACATGGACGATAAGGCATTTCAATTTAAGGGTTCTGATAGGTGAAATGAAATTGCAGCTGGCTAGATCAGAATGGTATTATGAGGCTAGTTGCCTGTCCTCCTGTTTGAAACCAAACAGCGTTGTTTTTCTAATGGTCGCATTTTCAGATTTAGCCTACCTTTATGTCGCTCCATACCAATGAATTGGGTTGTTGACGAGCGATTGAAGATACCCACCATGCATGCCTCCCTCTCTCCCTCTCCCTCTCTATCTCTCTCTCTCTCTCTCTCTCTCTCTCACTCTAGCCCTGAGCCGTATCAATATTCATGGTTCTGCCGGGCGCGGTCGTGCGATGGCTGTCTCATTAGCCTTTGATCCAGTTGCGCGGGGCCTGTCGAAGCGTAGCTGCGCCAACAACAGAGCACCGTTTGAAGTGCGGCGAGAACAGCTGCTTGCATTGATATCCATATACTTTCTTCACATATACGCTCACACACATTTACATGCCAAACTGTACCCGACGTGCTGCATGTGAACACGAGAGAGTAATTAACAGATTCACACGGGCAAGCACACAAAGGCATCTGATTTTACTACAGCCTGGGTTAAAGTAGTGGTGAACACATGAGAATTATGTTGTTATTACTTGTAATTACTTACAAGTATAGTTACCACAGGGTTTGGGGAGCAACCTTTACATTATGATTACATGATCCGGATTACATAAATCTGTAACTGTAATCCATTACGTTACCAGCAAAAAATATTACAATTAAATTTCTGTAAACTCGAAAAGAATGATTATTAGGCTACTTCAAGTTTTTATAAATAGCTGCTTACAGAAGAAAAATGTGTATGTAAACAAACGCTCCCTGAGCACAAGAAATCCAAATGGAAAATAAATGACAATACATTACTGATCTGATTATATTTTTACCCAGGTAACTAGTAACTGTAACAGATTATATATGGTGTCGAACAGACGGTGAAGGACACAATTACAATCTCTTAAAAAATAGACATTTATTCCTCTTTACTATGCATTTAATTCAAAATGTACTATAAATGTTTAATAGCAATATAAACATGTCAGAATTCATGTTTTATATACACAATATGCCTTTTGTGTGCTACCTGGTGCACAAAAAATATTGATATTATATTTATATAGTTTTATTTGGAAATAGTGGAAGTAAAAGCATGTAGGGTGGAGTCCCCAATAACCCTCCACCAGGACCAATCACAATCCACTCCTCCACTGTCGTTCCCACCCACTAGCTTGCATTTTTCAAAATCGAGCAGTAGGGGGCAAGAGGCACACCAATTTATGTGTGTGACAATTTATGTAATAGCCATAAATACGCAGCGGAAATGCAATGTAATAAGCATAGCGCAAGCCCTATATGTTTATCATAGAATTAGACAACTAAAATATGCTTATCTATCCTTTATTGTGTATAACCACTGTCACTTTATAGCTGAGCTGCACATTTACAGAATGATCAACTACCACTGGAAATTCTTCACTGTCATTTAGATAGCCTATAACACCTGCACTGTTCTTTTCAATATGTTTTATATGATACTGCACCTGTTTATTGTGTTATAAACTTCATAGCATTGGAGTATCATGGACCAACAACTATGACATCATTTCATAAGACGTGAGTCCCAGCCTAAAGACTGCAGACCACTGTTCAGATTCCACTGAATAACATAATTCTGCTCTGTTACAGTATAATTCCTTACACTTAGCACAGCATTAAGTGTTTTTCATGGCAACATTACAAAACTTTACAACCCTTTACAATGCAAAATATAATCAATACACTGATCTATTTTTGAGATATGAAATTATAGAATGACATGTTACGTCTTGAAATATTTTGGTCTTTGGTTTTAGTTATTCTTCGTTGGTCAGTAGTATTCTTTAAGCGTTATATTTTTAGAGACTATGTATTGATAGGGCTCTGAAACATATTACATCATGGCATAGGTGTGTGCAGGCACAGTACAAATATGCATTCTCTGCACCAGCCCCTTCAGTATCTCTCAAAGCTGAAAGGGAATTGTCATTATAAAGAATGCAGTTAGACTTAGGACCTTGTCTGGTCTACGGCACTCTGGAGAGAAGGTTGGAAGATCGATATTGCCGATGTTCTTGATAACATTAGCCCTTTGTTAATGGCAGTAATGAACAGAGACATTGATGCTGAGAGAGAGAGAGAGACGTAAAGCGATGGACAATACTACTTGTGAAATGCTATTTGCACATATTCTATCTTTTAAAATGATGTGACTTTTTTAGAACGCTCTCTGTATTTGGTCTGCTTTGCGAAATGTGCACTGGTATAATTAAACAATTTAAAGTATTTGTCAAAAGATGTTTTAATCCAAATTTCATTCCCTGTTATTTTATAAAAAGCCTAACACAAGACTGAATATATTAATGTAAAAATGTAATCTAAAAATGTGCTTGAAAATACATTGAAAGTTCAGCATATTTTGAATAAGTGGAATGTTTACTTTATGTATATTTTTCCAATTCTGAATTACAAAATTGTGTATCTGTGAGAACAAGTTTCAACAGCACTATCAATTTGGACAGCAAGCACAGGAAATTAAGCAATACAGAAGTACCAATACTGCCAGGTAACATTATATTATTATAGCCGAAACGTTACCGTATATTCTGCTAACAAACAATTTGTCACTGTTATGATGCAGTGTCTTATAGCAGTGATAAAACGTTGCAAATAAACACAATCTTGTTTTGCTATCCTTCAACATGCACACACACACAACACCAACCTGCTGCTGAAAAACATTGTAAAACACACACAAACACACACGCTTGCATCACCTGTACATTATCCTGCAGTGTTACTACAGAGAAGAGGCAGTGAGAAGGACAGTGTGCCAGCGACAGACAGACAGACAGACAGACAGACAGACAGGCAGACAGGCAGACAGACAGAGTGGGGAGCGTACCTGGTGGTGTGACTGGCTGCTTCACTGCTGGCATGCAGCGCCCAGACAGGGACCGCCTGCTCCCCCGCGCTCCCTCGCTCTTGCTCCAGCAGCTGTGGTCAGAAGACTGCTCCTTCACTGCCTCCGCGCCGCCGGTGTGTTCAGCTAGACGTCCAGCCCCCCCTCCCCACTCCCCCTTTGACTCCTCCTCTCCATCGTACCACCTCCCTGTGTTTCTCCTGCGTCAGTGTCCTCCTCAAACTCCAGGGCGACCAGGGGTTTTCACCAAGGCTTTATGGTGCCATCCGTTGAAGTCAAACAATGTATTAAAAGCCACATATTAATATGAGGATAACCCAATTATTTGTATATGTGCAAACCTTTGAGAAGTGGTGCTCATCATAAAATCATATATATTGTATATATACAGTATACTGTATACTCTATAATGGTACTGTATAGGGTTCACATATGGGTATTATGTATTTCAGCTCAGTGCAGTTTGGAGTTTTATGAAAAGCAAGTGATTCGCCTCAAAAATGAGAGATGAATGTCCCCAACCTTTAATGTACTCCTATTGTTGTGTTTTATGAAAGCTGCAGTGGATACACTCCTAGAAAAAGCGATTCTATGTACAATAGAATCATGGGTTCAAGTGTATCCCCACACCTTTTAGAAATAAGTATGTATTATCCCTTTCAAATAACACTCACGTCTTGTGAATAGGATTCCAGAAGCCAACGTTCCTTGATGGAATTGTGAATTTAGACTTTTTTTTGTTGCAATATATATATTTGTCAAAATAGAAAGATGTCAAATATAAGCCGTCCAGATTCCACAACAGTAGCCAGTGTTTCAGTCCTCCTTTGCCCCTTTCTCTCTCTCTGTTCCCCCTCACTCACTCCCATAGAGAGCCCGCTACTGCCTCAGCCCCTGTTTCCATAGTGACACTTTCCCCGACTATGGCTCGACATAATCAAGTGAACAGGATAGGGGTGGGGGTTGGGGTCTGGAAAAGAGAGGAAAAGAGCAAAAACGAAAAGAGGACAAAGTGAGAAAAAGAATGAATAGAAGAAATGCCGAAGATGGGCAAGAGAAAATAGTAGAGACAATTTGTAAAGATGTTTTATAATGCAAGGAAAAGACATTCTCTCTGGGGCACGTTTTGCTCCGGTGCTTGGTGGAGCTCAGATTGGTTGTTTAGAGGCCTTGGCATATGGATGTCATAATTAACATGCTCATCAACAACAACTGGATGGCCACTTGTGCTAAGCAACAATGGTCCCGTTAGAGCAGGAATAGATTTTTGGGTAGGGATGATCTATCTGAATTTTAATGAGCTCACTCAGCATCTTGCTGCAGCTGTATAATGTTGGTTGGAATTGGGTGGGAAACACCTTGAAGACAAGAACAAATAATAACTGTCAGTTATTCCAATACTGTTAGAAATGAATGGGCCAAAAAGAACACTATATTCCCCTCACCAGAGTATAGAGGCTCTTACTGTGTAGAGACTAACTTAACCGGTATGTTATTGTAAATGCATTTTGCAGTTCAAAACCTAACAGCATGACACTCCTCATACAATAAGATAGTTCACTGTGTTTTTAGCACCAACATCTATTCAAAAATGTCTTGCAAAAAAAAAATACAACAAATATAGTTAATAATAATAATATTTACAAAAGTATAATAATGTATGTGAATATAAGCTTTAAAAAATATACAGTAAGTGCTCCATGCATGACAAGGAGGGCATCAGTTATAAAAATATAAATATACAAATAGCTACTCTTAATTTTCTATATATTTTTCAAATCCTGCTATATGTTACTGTAGATCCAAAATGCTACACTGGTAAAAGCAGAAGACTGTTTGCTGTCCTCAAACACGATGACAATTTCAAAGCTGCAGCTTGAAACCACTATGCCTGGCCAGGGAAAAGTTGTGGGAGATTGTTTATATCTTCTCTATCTCTAGATTCCAATCCCCTGTCTTTAGTTTAGCTGGCAGAATGATTGACAGCTACCTGATTGGGGCGCTCAGGATTCCTCGTCCATCAAGACAGATTCCTGGGGGGTGGATTCAACCAATTACTCCTCAAGGGTCTCAAGACAATGGGCAGGAGAGTGTGACCTATGACCCTTGTTGTAAGCCGGAGGGTAAGATACACAGAAAAGACACAGCAGAGGTATCTGAATCCCAACTACAATCTAGCATGCTATGTCTCTGGTAATAGTATGAAGGCTCCGTGTATCAAGGGTTTGCTTCCAGGCTATGTAAGCAGAACAAATTATGGACATGCATTTAGAAAATGATATCCTGGTTTGAAATATATGACAATATCCAAGCAGTGTCATCATTTCCACTCCACACTTGATCATGTTCACTGTCAAAGTAGTTAAAAGGCAGCCGTTGCCGGCTTGGTGTGTGTGCATGTGTGTGTGTGTGTGCTCTTTTCATTCATGGGCTGCCACAGAGCCCAACACCTAAATGTAAATGATGTCTTTCATCTTCTCACCTCAGATGTGGCTGTCAGCCATTTCCATTATACAGTAGGATCAACTGAGACAGACAAGACAGGCTCCAAAGACGCTCGCAATAAGAACAAAGGATGTGGAGAGACGTAATGTGCATGCAGACGCACAAATGTATGTGTGGGCACATAAACGTGCACTCTCGTGGGTGCATACACATGCAATCGGAGGTAACTGACTATTCATGGTTTTGTGTGTGTTTTTTTTTTAACAATTTGATATGAGCAAGTGGATAGAACACAAATAATACCAGAACCTCTGCGTGGAGCAAGACAGCTGATCATTCATTATTTGTTCAAAAGGGACAGCGTGACCCCGTTACAGTTTCAAATACAGGTAGAGAGGGACATGTCGAAGCTGTGTGGAAGATGGGGAGGGTAGAGATGAGCGCCAGCTAGTGGGAGTGGCATGGGCTCTCCAACTGGTCCCATTGGAATGCTCAAAAGAGTGAAACTATTCATTCGATTTTGGTCAGAGATGATCACTGCGGTTGCGAACAATGAGGAATTCACCAGCTGCTCCATTCCAGATGTTCATTAGAGTCCGCCAGCAGAGGAATATGGCTTTTCTGGATGGCTCCCCATGTGTAAATATGTGCAATTGTAAATGTGGTGGAAGCAGTGGTGAAAAGGATCATGTATGTCAACAAAAGCCTTCTGTGGGTAAACGGACTTAATTAAGAACCACCCAAGATTAAGCAGCAAAGCAAACAGATCGCGCCTCAGGGAAACTCAGGTGGTCAGATGTGATTAATCTGGACAGTATTGTATTACCTCAGGGCGATGCTAGTCTCTCACCGTGCATTTTCTACACCCAGCACAGTTCTGAGAACAACTCGTCAAGTACAAACATTATAGGCTACAGCTGTTGAAATGGAAATCTGCAGGTTTCCTGTGAAGTTCCAAGTGCATACATACCCACGAGGCATGGGCATTCCCTTTGGAATGATTCAAGTTATCCAAGGGCAGACTCTGCAAGTAATTCATCCTTATAATATGTCATTTACTCTGACAGGGTCACCCTTAAGGCTTCAAAGGCTTTCCACAGAGGACACCAATTTAATTGTTGATCTTATTTTGTTAGGGTCTGAGCTCAATTGACAGATATAAAGATTAAGTAAAGGTGGGGGCGACACAGTACATATGCACCTTAGAATTAGAAAGCATCATGTATGCCAAAGTGTCCTTGTTCGAGAAAAACACACCCCACTGACATTCTGATGGTCTCTGTGTAGGGGGTGAGTGGAAGCGAAAAAGCACCCCGGTTTTATAAGGTGATGAACAGGAAGTGTTTTACGCATTACCCAAGCCCAGGACTGAGGATTCGTTTTTATAGAACTGACATTTGATTTGTTTGGTTGAATGCTTGGTATATCGATGCAGTGGAAAGATAGGACACTGCTGAAATGTATGTATAGTAGCCTACTTTATTAAAGGTGAACTCTTTGAAACGTGTGGTTGAAACCAGTGTTACAATACAAACATGTTGTTTGTGTTGTACAGTAAGTGCTCACTTAATGCGTGGACAACTCGTTCATTATGTGCCAATTCCGTCTTCTCTAAAAATATAGAAAAGCCACCACCAGGCAAATGTACAGTATAGGCAGTTCATTAAGCGACAAAATAATGAAAGCAGGCGGTTTGGCACAGCCAGATAGCTTAGGCGGTGAAAAGTGAACTTGAGGAATAAATTAAGTTAATTAAAATACATTACAAGGAAAAGAACCGTGGAAGGTGAAGTTACTATAAGTGAGGGAAAATGGTCTTAATGAATGCAGAAAGGGCAACGTAAAAAGGGCAGCACACTCGTTGGCTCGCTAGCATGCCAAGACCCTAGGCTCCTGAGATGGCTTCATTAAGCCCACCAAACCACGAGCTGTCACTCCCAGAAACGAGTGAGGCGCGCCAAGGAATGGGGAAACAACAACACAGTAATAACATTGACATTTGCAATGTTATTACGCCGTGGTGTCCGATATCATATCCAATTTCTGCCTGCGCACTCTTAATTCCTTTTTAATTGCTTTTCTGTGTAAGTTCCGGGATAAGGCTGTCTCTCCTCATTTCTGAATATGAAGTGGTGGGGACACTATGTTGGGGGGAAGGGATGGTGGCTGTACAAGTCGGCTTCAGTGTCTAGTTTGGGGACATCCATTAGTCCAGTTATTGGGACCTATTCCAACAAAGTAACATTTGTGTGGAAATGTACTTTGATTATTATTGTAAGCACATGAATAGCTTGCAGAAATTTTTCTACAAAAGTCAACATCCTCAAGCTTTTTCAATTAAACGCCTGTTGTTTCAAATATAACTTTGTGATTTGTAGTGCAGTGCTCAGTGTTGCAGCTGCTCGTAGCTTAGAGGACAGCATAGCACACAGGAGGAACTGTGCAAACACAAAATGGCGACTAAATATGTGCTCATTATTAAGATGCAGCACCTAGTTAGCCATAATGAAATGGTGGGACAATGGCGATGCCCTTGCCCGAGGAGCAGACATTTTAAAAGATGGGTAGTTTTGTTGTGACTTCCCAAGAGGAAGCCATTAACTGCTTCTATTAAACATGGATTATATTAGCAAGAGCATACTGGATTTCACCTCCATCACGCTGGTGACTGACTGGTGGCATAGCCTGGGTGCATCACATAGCTTGGCAAGCCCACAGTTACTTTTATCCAGCAGTGTGTGTGGTGGTTAATCAAAGACCATCATTTCCATAATTCATGAATGCCCATCTGTTTGCCACCTACACCCGTGCCCAGTGTGGAATAAACAAAATCGAGAGAGGGACCACGGGGCTATTTAATGACAGCCCAAGCAAGGGTTGTACACACACACACACACACACACACACACACACACACACACACACACACACACACACACTCAGTATCTGGTTGAACAAGTATTCATTATAAACATTAGTGCGTTCCTATTTATGGTCAAATA
The DNA here is from genome assembly GCA_026546735.1 of Forbesichthys agassizii. Classification (NCBI taxonomy): domain Eukaryota; kingdom Metazoa; phylum Chordata; class Actinopteri; order Percopsiformes; family Amblyopsidae; genus Forbesichthys; species Forbesichthys agassizii. The sequence goes on from JAODLL010023678.1 coordinate 20,099, forward strand.
TTTGACTCAGAGTGGAGACAAATATTGTATAAAATGTGATCTCCAAGCAGCTCCTCGGGAAAGTCTTGTTTTGCTGTGGCATCAAACAGACATTATGCAGATCAAATCTAATACTTTCATGTTATTACAAGTCCTGATACGGCTCAGCGACTCACTCAAAGGACAAATGCATGATGCACAACAAGTTTCCTGACATTAATCCGATGAAAAATGTAACTATTTTGGCTATTTAAAGTAATAGTTTCAATAAAAACATTAAAGGTTAATTTTGTGGTTGTGGGTCCTTCAGTTGTTTTGACCTAACCACAACCCAATCCCATTCATACATTAGTATCAACATAAGTTCAATAGTAGCAGTATCTGTATGTTTTGAGGATGTGAGCAGTGCATCATGTTGTTTCTAAATGTATAACAAACGCCTCTGAAGAGATATCCAATCAAAAGCAACAATTGAATGGCCTGCTACCATATATGGCAGGTGGGAATTGAACTTTTCAATTACTGTTTGGTGTGAAAGGGTCACAGATGCAATCAGTGCTCCTGTGACACAGCTGTTGAGGTTTATCAAAGTATAACAGCTCAATTGAACTACAGTACGGGACAAGCATTGAAGTTCTGTAGGAAATTATAGTGATTAAACTTTATAAAGTACACTAATTGTCAATTTTGAAAACGTTTATTCATATGTGAACTTGTCCAGACAATTATGCAATGCACAAAATTATTGTAATTGTAATATTTATATAGAATATGAATATACTCAGGTTTTTATTTAAGTTTCTTTATTAATTTTACATTGTCCTTGTATATTAGTTTTTCATGGATACCTGTGCATTCTATACGGATGGCACTAAGTGCCAAAATGCAGAAAGGACTCAAATATAATTTTGAAAGCACAAATGTGATTTGCAAACAATAAAATGAAATAATTGCTTTGTGTATGCACTGATGATGTACTGTAAGCAGGTCAATGACAGAAAATAAACAATGCTGTATCATGAACATAAAATTACATTAGACTGGTATTTCAAGAAGCATAATCAGTAACTATCAATTATGATACATTAATAAAACCCTGAACCTGCTGTACAATTTGATCCTAATACATTTCTGTCCCATAACTGAATTATAGTCTTTCTGCATAACACATTTAATTAAAGTTTAGTCACAGTGAAAGTGTCAGTTTAACTTGTTAAATTTCCCATCATGTAAAATTGTACCATATACTGTAATTTTGACTTGTATACATTTACACATGTGCAAAGTATTATTCTTTTTTAAATAATCAATTGGCAGTTAATGTAAAGGCTCAATTGCATTGTTTTTAGAAGTATGTCAACAAGGAAAAATGATCTGCAAGGTTTATGAACAATATTAAAAGAACAATGATAAAAGCCAGTGAACTGCTACACATTTCCTTCACAAAGAGCCAATGTTTCACTAGCACATCCTTGAAGCATCATGTTTTGCCATAATTAAGGGTGAAAAGGCAGTATAGCAGGGAGACTTTTAGCAATTATTCTGATGATTGACACTGGATCCAGAAACTAGACTGGATGCGTCCTTATCCCAAACACTGTAAATACTTTTTTTTATCAAAACAAAGCCAGAATGTTAGTATGGAATGGTATACGTTTAACAGGTATCTAACTAACCAATCACCCATCAATGCATGCATTCAAAGCTGCCTCCTAAATGATGGCATGACGTTAAAGGAGGAGACTATGTAAAAGCAAACATCTTCAACATTGTTCCAATTACTCCAAAAAGTTTCATTGATGGTTATATGTTATGTTGACATTTACAGGTTTTTCAGTAAGGCATGCCATTAGTCAAAACTTCCCCAATCCAGAAGAGCTATTAGTCTGTGTGTTAGTGTTACAGTCTGTGTCATAGATACATTTGTCATAATAATACTGCATACAAACAGAGAAAGGTTCCACTGTTGTGCATCTGAGAAAGTTTCTACTTCTCCTATGGACTTCTACATTATATACTCTGAAAAACAAAACTATGGCCCTAATTCCTTCTCAAGATCAATGTGCACACTATTTACTATAACAACTAATTTCAATACTGTATAAATCTCAGAAGCTCAGAGTAAATGTGGTATATATTTAACTGCATTTTACTCTGAGCAACCTGGCAACTACACATTAGTCCAATTGTAGTAATATACCAACAAAAAAAAAGGTACTCTCCTCTATTTGTGTGTGGATTTGCCATTGCGATTGGAATCAGCATGTTTGGTTAGCATGCTCCTATAGGCTCCCTTATGTTCTCCCTTTCCTGTTTTGAAACTGTGAGCTAGTGCATACATAGGTCTGTTAAGCTGTTTAACACAATGAAGGAGTGCACCTTTAACACAATTTACAAAGCAACAACCACTATTTGATTAGATATACTGTATGTTACTAACAAAAACATTCACCTTTCTTTCTGTTAAGAAGGCTTTCTCCTAAGAAGACAAAGCATACATGTTTTGACCCATTGAACTCAATGAGCATTTCCTGCACATGCTATGAAATAAGTACATTCATGACATTATGCTGTTGTCACACTAGCTTTGGTTCATATGAGACATCTTAAGTTCAGAGACATAATTAGTAATTAAAAGTTACAAATGGGAGCGACAGACACAAAGGAGTATCACCTGTGGAGATAACACAGCTTCCACTCATGCGCATGTGTGTTCTCTTGCTCGAGGAACACAGCACGATATGTTACATATTAAGTGGCGCCTCCAGCAATGTTAAAAGTTAAAGTGCTGAGCAAATGTTACAACACAATGCACATATAGTATTAAGTAAACCATGACAATGAATTACTTTGTCTAGAATCATGACTGGATAGTCAGCAAATACAAATACCACATCGTTTGTTGCCACCTAGTGGCCAAACTAGGCAGTAGAACCAATGTACATTAAAAACCGTAATCACTATGAGTATGTTCTACGCAATTATTTTTAGCTCGTTGTCGTCTACTTACTTGTTGTATAAAACACAATTCATTACCATCTAACCCAATTTTTCCATTTCAAATGGCAGCATAAAAATTTAAACAAACATACATACATGAGAAAAAAAAAGAAAAGAAAAAGATCTGCACCTTAGTTTGACATCGATCACCATAACTATGAAATATCAGAAATGGCGATAAACATTTGGTGGATTATTTATATTAGCTACCATTATTGTTTTTTGTATAGGTAAAATAGACACACTGACCTCTGGTTTGTAGATTATATGTATATATTTATAAAGAAGAAAAAAAGGCAAGCATAACCAGAGTAAGGCAATCAGATATGGCTGTATTGGTATAAGTAACAATTTAATGTGTGTGTGTGTATGCCCGTCTGTAGGTTATCTTCATTAACAACTAGTTTACACCAGACAAAGCAACACAATGCAGAACTGACTAATCATATGGGTGGCGCTTGCTGTAACCTTTCGTCAGAAAGATACACATTTTAGGACGTTCATGTAAAGGACACCTCCATAATACTGTATAGTTCTGGTTCAAAAGGTAGGCTTGAAAAGCATGTATATGGGTGTCAGTTTGACTCCTCGGACATACAGTAAGGTGACATCATTTGAGGAAATACTAAATGTGAAAGATGCGTTTTCTTCTTATATTTTCCAAGTGTCACATGCCCTACCATGCCAACACATTGTATAGATTCAATGTCTTGCTTAAGGACACTTAAGCCAGCTGGACGATTGAGAGTCATGGGGGTTAAACCTCAGACCTTCAAGTCACCAGAGGTTTGTAGTTCTCTCTAACCCTCTTGACCTTCCTGCTGACCAAAAATCATGGTTTGCACCGCAGGTAATAGGGTCAAACATAAATGCCTTCTGGGTTGAGACTGGAAGAGACGGCATTCTGGAGGGCTCGCAGGTCATTTGGTAAGAGGCGAGAGGAACCAAGTCGCTTTAACAAACCAGAGTCGAGTTCTATGATAGAAGGAAAATACATGATCAGTGCTTGGAAAGATGGTTCCAGAATACTACACAACAAGGAATTATCAGTGTGTAATATAAATCAATTTTCCTTAGAAAACAACACATAACACAATTTAGGATTTTGTGTTTCTCCGGAGGAGGGCTAACCCCAGCAAACAATTAACCTGTTATTCTGTGCCTGACCACTAGATGGCACTACATTTATACTTAAAATAAAACAACATGCTACACTACAGCACAGTATAATGTGTGTTGAATAAATATACAAGCAAAAGTATAAAGTAAGAATAAGTTATCTTTGTGTAACATTGTGTGTATGTGTATATAACATACCACTGTTCTCCTCGGTGGGTTGAGCAGGCAGCACAGTGACCTTGGTACCAGTCTGCTGAATGAACTGCTGTAGGTTGACTTGTCTCAGTTCCTTTGTCAGCTGCTCCAACTCCTGCTCCTTTTCCTGTAGCAGAAATAAAACACCATAAAAAAATCTAGACTGGGTAGTCATAGGGCTGACACCCTAGAAATAAGTAAAATGAAAACATCACATTGAGCACTGACTTATAATTCACCTTAAATTAATATTTGCAGCTAGTGCTTTCATGTAATACAGGAAGGTAAAAAGAAAAACAAATTGCCTGATGATATTGTTATTATTATATATCAATTATATTTTAAATTAAACATTAAAAGATTGAAATCTCCATTGATATAAAACACCAGTCTCCACCCAGAACTCTACATTTCAACTCAATGTGTGGGCCTATGAGCATTGAAGCTTTAAACTGAAACGCTGGCGCAACACTAGTTTCAACCCCAATGGTCATGTCGCCATGCATAAATCATTCTTTTGGGGGAGTGGGGGAGAAGGTGGGGACAATTTAGCGGGTGCATGCATTATATATATATATACACACACACACACATACATACATATGTACATACATACATACATACATACATACATACATACATACATACATACATACATACATACATACATACATACATACA
>JAODLL010023689.1:7644-24649 GCA_026546735.1 Forbesichthys agassizii
GTTTTGTTTTGCAAAAAAAACCCCCCCCCCCCCCCCCCCCTTCTCCCCAGTTAAGGTTTAGTTCAAAATTCAATGTGTAATAGATTTAAAACATGTGATGATGGAGCGTTACCACGAGATACCATATAAATATTAACTGCTGCAGACAACACACACACACACACACACACACACACACACACAGACCCAGATTCCACCTGAGCCCAGTCCCTTGTTAAAGATTCCTCACATAAAAGTGTAAGCACTTCAAAAAAACCTGCTCCATTCCATTTTAGCCGTCTAAAAACAACCTTACCTAGATATCACTAAAGGAGGTCCCTGTACCACACGCAGGCTTAAAAGGATGCAAACACACCGCCAACCAAAAACCAGACATATTTAATGGAATTTGATGATTAATGTAATTCACCCTAGTCTGCTGTGCACTGACAGGAGAGGGGGAGAGGGCTGCTGCCTATATTTACTGGCCGTATCCTGAGGAGTAATGTGTCCTTATTGTTTCAGCGGAACAATTGTGTCAGGAGAACTCATAGCTCGCCTACAACAATCCAACATGGCACTCGTGCTGATTACATTATTTATTAGCCTGGCTGATATTTGAAATTAATGATATGCTTTCCCCCTCAGACACACAGACACACACACACGCGCACACACACACACACACACACTCTCACACACGTGCACACAGACACACACACGCACTCTCTCACTCACACATTACATTACCTCAATCTCTCTGTCTGTAATGCTGCTACCAGTCTCAACAGATGGACTATGGGGCATACTGGGCGTCTAATCTTCTGCTCTACATACAGACCTTGTGTAGACACACACACACACACACACACACACACACACACACACACACCTCCTATATTGCATAATAATGTTTCCATTATACAACAACAATATATTACACACAGACACAATGGTCCCTTTATCAAAAGTGAAAAATATTTTCAGCGTTTTCTAACCTGAGGACAAAAATAACCTAGGCTACTGTTATCCTTATGTCCTATCATTAGATAATAAGTCAAAATGCCTTTCCGATGCAAAATAAATTAATGATTGTCTACAAAAGGAACAACGGCAAGTCTGGGACTGAACGAGAGCAGTCAGACGATGTGCAGGAAACCACCATTATATCTAATCGCGATGCGCACATAACATATATTATACTGTACATGAATGTAGCCTAGTAACTCTATAGTCCCTGACGAACATGTGAAGTTTGAACATTGATCGCGTTGTGTCACCGAAAGCGATGTAATAAACTCATTACAGCATAAAGACGAATCGCTGTCTGTCTGCACATATGCGACAGTGGTAAACGTCAGCCGGACATGTTTTCTTACTCACTCATCAACAGGAGTTCAAGAAAATGCGAAATATTTCAATTTCAAGCTAAAAGAAAGTCTGTTGGTATGAGTGTAGCCTACTTTATAAATGATAATTCCAACTGATAAATTATATAAATACTGAATGTTTTTAATGAATTGTATCTTATACATATCCTATTATCTTATTATTAGTAGTATTAGTATTACCAATAATCACAACTATTCTATAATAATAGTCATTTAAATGTATCACAATAACTATTATTACAATTCACATTGTATTGGATAAAAACATCTGAAAATGGCTTGTTATAGTAAACAGAATCAGTCAATTGTAAAAACATCATACCCACATTGTTATCTGCGTGTGTGTATGCTGATATTATTCCACAAAGTGGCTTCAATAACCTTTGATAATAATAAACAATAAAATAAAGAGAAAAAAAAATTAAGAAAAAAAGAACAAAGAGCCAGAAACGTATGACAACCGTGCGTAAAAAAAATAATGCAACCAATGGCAACTTTGTGTCTGCATCGGTTTGCATGCCCACTTACCAGCAAATACGTTTACGCGCGGCAATAATATATTGTTCAAGAGCCCGTGTATGAGCGCGTTTTTACAGTGCAACAAGAACGCTACCTGGATTTTAGAAAAACACAAAGAGTAGGCTATCTAAGTTTGTGGTTGGCTACATGTCAAGGCACATCATTTAGTGTGAACGCTAGTTTTAAATTACAAATAAAATAGTTTTGCGCAAAACGGCCACTTGCAATATATACATATTTGATAAATATCTTAAGTGTGGGATTTACTTACGATTTTAGAGGATTATGAATGACAGTCGCCATTTTCCTTGCAGGACTGTAACGCAATATTCCAAATCTCAGTGCAGTTTGGGACCTTTCGAAAAAAACAACAACCAATGCAGTCCGGGGCACCGTGCTCACTACCAATACAACAGCAGCATCGACACATTAGGCGTGGCCTCTGAGAAAACTGTCAGAACTCAAGTCCAGTTGGGTCCGGTCAAAGTAGTGGTTACTCTATATAATTTGACAAATTAAAAGTCGAACTATATCTAATTAAAACGTTATATTAACCACAAGATAAGAAACGGCAACATCATATTTGTATACTGTAATTGCTTTGCTGGACATGGTGTTGTAGATTTAAACCTAAAAGTAGGCTACATATGTTTTCCCCTGAAAGCGTCCATATAACCTTCATATAGCTTTTTAATTTTTTAATTTTTAATTTATTTATTTATTAATTAATTAATTAATTCATTTATTTTAGAACTATCAATAGTAATAGCTTTCATGCCCCTTGGCGGTTTCTGTAATAATAAAATAAATACAATAAAAAGTGATTGACACGTAAAACTGACCAATCCATGCATCTTTAGTCACGGGTTAATGTCTATGATAGACCAATAGCATGTGTAGGTTCGGGACCACATAGTCACGTGTCCAGAACATGGCAGCTCACTTAGTGTTTTGTTAAAATGTCCAGTAGATATATAATTAAAGTTCTCATTTTCAAATTAGATAGATTATCTCCTTCGGGAGGAGTTAACATTTAGCTATTGACAGACGTTTTCTTCCATCTATGTCAAATATTGAACATGGATAAATAACACTTTGCCGAGTGATCTAGTAGCCATAGTTGGTGTATGCTAACCATAGTCACGTTGCTAACAAAGTAAACAGCGGTCTTGCTAGTGTAGACTGATGACAATTCGCCTTTAGCAGCGTGTGTTTCTTGACCTCACAACAGGAATGAAGAGATGGAATCGGCGTAGACGACATGGGGGACAAAACTGGGACGGAGACAGCGCCCACAGGACAACACGTAGGGAGCAATGGTAAGTTCACCGGGTTAACAGGGACAGAGTACGGTCCCGGACCGGTAGGTCTGAACGGGTGGCTGCTGAGCATAATGCGGTCTGTATTTATGCCACTTTGGACCTAGAATTGGACAGATTGCAAGGTAACGCATTGTGATGTTGGCACGTTTAGCTGCTATGGTAGATATAATGGTTTTCCCATTACAGGTATAAGAATGATGAAGCAGGTTCGTCTCACACAGCGTCACAGGGGAACTATGAGGTTGCAAGTACATCAGCATCGTCTTCCTCTCCCTCATCTAAGGAAAGCAGTGCGGCACCTGGTCAGTTTCAAACAAACCTAGTGTAATAAAGTGAACATGTGTGTTGTTTTTCTATAGGAGAGAGAGACACATGATTTTAGTTCTTCCTGGATTAGTTTAGCATTTGTTTTAGCAATTGTTTATCTTAACTGACATGTAAAACTGATAAGTGGGTGCAAATTCAATTTGTATTCTCCACCGGAGCAAGCACTCTGCTGTTTCATATTCTTTCCCACATTAACTGAAGCCTTATGCCTTTTTGTTGACAGAGCTGCCTGGATTTTATTTTGATCCAGAGAAAAATCGCTACTTCCGCCTGTTGCCAGGGCACAACAACTGTAACCCTCTGACCAAAGAGCAGTTGAAGGCGAATGAAAGCGAGAAGCTGCGATCTAAGCTGCTTGTGGAGGATGAAAAGGCCACCAAAGTATGTCTTGCCGGAAAAATATAAAAAAAATAAAAATACAGCAAAGGTGTTATGTTCTTGCTTTTTTTTTGGTTAGTTATTCTGTAGTAAGTAGTTTGGAATAATGAAACTGTCAAATAATGATGTTTTCCAGCTGAATGTCAGTTAAATCTATCAGTTAAATGAGTCTAATATAATGTAACGTGTCCCCCAATCTCATAGAAAGCTCCCAGAGCCGGACAGAACTCTGCTCTTCTTCTGCAGAGAAGACATTTTGGTCTGTTACCCGGGAGCTCCTATTGCAGGTACAGCATCAGTCTTGTCTGCACATACAAGCAAAGCTCCGCTAAACTACTAATGATAAACGTGGTTCATTTGTGGAACTGGAACACAGTCTGGCTGCTAGGGTAATGTTCTGTTTGGGGCTGGAGACTTGTACTACTTTGCATTTGGTGTGTATTGCTATAATACAAGTCCTCCAAGTGAGATTTGGCATGTGAGGTGTGTTAATATTGTGACATAAATAATATTCATAATTTGTGTTGCCCCCCACCCCTAATTAATATACAAGGTGGTGATAATGAATGTTGCACGACTAGTGTAATCGGCTTCAGCCTGCGTTACCATAGCAACCGCGTGTCCGCAGGTTGGTGCACGAGGTGAAGGTGAGCGAAATGAGACGGCACAGAGTGGAGGTCCAGAGCGGCGAAAACAGCACCCCCGACACGGACAACTTCAGGGTCATCGTAGTGAGTGAACGCACACACACAACTAGCTAACAGACATTTGTTTTAACTTACTTATCGGTTTAAAGTTATGAAGCATTGTCAACACGGAACATGTGAACATGTAGAGCACACGCTTTTACCCAAAGCGACTAATATTTAGTACGTCTGTCCGGAAGCAAACACTCAATTAAGTAACGGCCTGTAACGATGTGGATAACACAGCTACAGCATAGCTAAAGGTAGCCTTACTGTGTGTGACACTCACCGCCTGCTTCCGCCCCGCATCCCGGTGGCCTCTCCCTCTCGCAGGGGGACTCCGCCTCGGAGCGGGTGTTCACCGTCAACGACGTCTCCCACGGGGGCTGCAAGTACGGCATCATGAACTTCAGTGGCAGCAGCAGGGGCTCTCTGGCGGTGGAGATGTGCGACAACCTGTACTTCACCAACCGCAAGGTGGGTATGGGCGGGGCTAACATGCAGAGTTAAGGGCAGGGTTAACCTACAGATGGGTGGAGTTAATTGACATAGGTGCAGAGGCATCACTGTCTTTACTCAAGGATTCTGTACCGTATTCACAACATGAGATCCAACACTGGCTGTAATGCGTATTGTGGCGGGTAAATAATAAGTATTAAACAGCCACAACAGCCACGTACGTAGCCAGTAACTGTACTCAAGGCGAATGCATATTGTTCGTTATCTTACTATACCGTAAAGAATACAGCCTTGTTGATTTTCAGTTCAGCCGCCTCCCACAAGCTTTAATCCACCGTCATTTTAGTTTAGCAAAACGAGGAGCTCCCTGTTGTACTGAACATAGTCTGGCAGGAATTGCACGTTACACAAGTACATCTAATGACAAATTTGAGAGTGCACAAACATTTATTTAGCGTTCTAGTGCCTGTGAAAACGGCTGCTAAACATTAACCTACCCCACGGCGACCTACAATAGATGGTACGGTAATATTCTGCTGTAAGACCTGTGAGAATAGCATCTGTTGAATTAACGTGTTCCGTACTGTGACACCCTGTTCAATACAGTTAGGTGTTAAATTATAATACACTGCACACGTTACTGTATTGTTATGTAAGACTGACGTTAACGAAACATGGGTTATTTATCCTGTTATGTTTTTAGGCGATAGCCTACAAGAAAGATTTGGATTAATTGATTAGTAGACTGACTAATAACCGCTAACTATCTTTATTTTTTTTGTGGGACATCAGGCGTTGCTTAGGAAAACCACGTAATCTGGTTGGTTAATATTGAAGTGTGATTGACAGGTCATAAAGGTCTATTCTGGCATGACGGTAGTGCAGTGCTTTATTAACGAATGTCTATTTTAATCTGTACAGCCTGGTAATGTTACAGATTTTAACAAGACCTGCAAACAGCCAGACTACTGTTTGGTTTCCTAACAAATTCCTTAGTATTCGTCGGATTTGTTAAGTAAGTTACGTATAGGGTTGTTGTGCATGTCAAACATAATACCTCTCCTGTAAGTAGGCGGATCTTGGCCCAGTTGGCCAACGCTGTGTCTCAAGTAAAGGCCGGCTCTGCAATACTAGGGCGACATTAACAGACAGAGGCACGTGTGAGGTAGCACTACGTTATGTGTTGTTAACTCATGTCGCCGTTTCAGGTGAACTCCATCTGCTGGGCCTCCGTCAACCACACGGACTCCCACGTGCTGTATCCTTCCTCTGGGTCTTCCCCTCTGTCTTTTGTGGCTTTTTGAGCTGGTACATGCGCTTATATCTTCCATGAGCCCTTGCTCTCCTTGACTGAGCCTTTCTGCCAGGCTGTGTCTGGTGGGGATGGCGGACACGCCCGGCTGTGTCAGTTTGCTCCCAGCCTCCCTCTTCAGCAACTCCAACCCAGGTGAGAGCATTAGAGAAGACTGGACTGCTCCTTCTGCGGCCCAGGATTTAGTTCAACTCTGTTTGTACATGCATACAAAGATTTGGACTGGCTTTAGACACAGAGCTCATTCAATGGTAGCTAGTTTATTTGTTTGTTTTCTCTTCATTCATGTCTGTACGTGGTGTTGTTTTCCAATCCAACTTAAAACCAGTATCCTGGAAAATGACTGAACATTTTAGCATAGTGTTGTTTACATCATATCTACTTCTGTAGCCACATCATCATCAAGGCAAGCCAAGTCAGTTTATTATAAGACAAAAAAACTGCCAATGAAAACAGCCAATGTCAATGAAATAGAACAACCAATGAAATGAAACAGTCAATGCTGACCAATGTGCAATTAACAATGAATATACAAATCTGTAAAATAAAACACAGTAAACACAATGTCCCTGTAAGCATAAGTGTCCCAGAACCTACTGGAACGCTGAAAAATACATATGTGCTTTTAGGAGAGGTTTAAATATCTCAGTGCCATTGCAACCAACCACTGGGAGCAGTTGGGGGTTAGGCATCTTGATCAAGGATGCTTACCTAGGTAGGTCAACACGGGGTTCAGACCTACAACCTTCCGGCTGGGAGCCCTTTACCCAGACCACTCGACCATCCTGTCCCAGATGATCAGATAGATAAGGGGGAAGGATCCCAATGTATTGTAGATGGTCACCATGTCTGTGCTGTGTCCCTTCAGACCAGCCAGGCATGCTGTGTAGCTTCAAGATCTCCACCGCATGGTCGTGTGCCTGGTGTCTCAACCCCCAGGCTGACAAGAGCTTCAGCACCGGTCAGTCACACTATGGCCTCGTTGGTTTTCTCATATTCAGGCTCTATATATGACACCTATGATTTAACATACTATCACACTTCAGAGAGTCTGAAGGCTATAGACTACCGCATGCTTGCATATATGTTTTTTTTTTAAATTAGGAATATTGAAGATATTTTTGCTTATTGCCAATTGTGTGCACACACGCCGCCACATTTCTGTGACGCCATGTGTGTTTTTGACGGTGAACTCGGGCTTGAGAAATCTTGCCAGTTTCCGAAATGGAATTCCGACTTGGAAGAGCGTTCCATTGCATTTTTCTGCGTGGAAGATTGTAAAATATTTTGTCGTTACAAACACAAACGATTTGAAGTTATTTTACAATCTGTCTAAAGAATGAAAATGCTTCAGTTTTAGCAATGACCACCACAGAGCTATAAAATAGTAATAGTGAAATAAGTCATAAATAATGAATAATAGTTAAAGTTATTACGTAGTTATGCATAACCTATTTAAGCCTAATTTGAGCCGCAGAATAATGCTGGACTTCATCCATTGTTAAATCTATAGTCCCTGCACCAAGTAGTCAGATCTAACGCTGTGTGTGTGTGTGCGTGCGTGCGTGCGTGCGTGCGCAGGTCTATCTCGTAGGGTCATAGTGAAAGACGCAGAGACGGGCAGGACCCAGACGTACAGCGTGGGCAGTGACGTTTTGGCACAGCAGTTTGCCCTCAGGGTGAGAAGGCAGAATCGCATTGGCATGTTGGATGCAGCGTGGGGTTTACATGTTGGATGCAGCGTGGTGTATACATGTTGGATGCAGCGTGGGGTTTACATGTTGGATGCAGCGTGGGGTTTACATGTTGGGGGCCCATTCTGGGGTTCTGCTTTTCTCTCTCTCTCTCTCTCTCTCCGATCCAGGCTCCTGTGCTATTTAACGGTTGCCGTTCAGGGGAGATCTTCAGCATCGACCTGCGCCAGCGCGGCCGCAGAGACAACAGCTGGAAGGCCAGCCGTTTCCACCAGGAGTCGGCCATCACGTCCATCCGCATCCTGCAGGACGAGAACTACCTGCTGGCGGCCGACATGCTGGGCCAGGTCTGCGCCTTGGCCCTAAATGCACCACAGCCCACAGCCAGACATTATGTAGAGGAGACGTTGATCTGAATAGAACTCTATGTGCGACCGTGCAGATAAAGCTGTGGGACGTGCGGGCGTCGAAGGCAGTGCAGGAGTACAAGGGCCACCACAACGAGCACACGTACCTCCCCATTCACGTCTGTGAAGCTGAGGGACTTCTGCTAGCAGGTAGGCACTGTGCCGTGATCTCTGCCCCAAGAAATCCCACTTTAACACGGCTCATGTTAAAACTCTGTACATGTATTAATGAATTATAAAAGACACACTTACAGGATACATCTACGTTTCCATAAGGACCTTTTCTTTATTTGTTCAGATCAGTGGTTCTCAAATGTAAATTTTTTTCAAATCCCATCCACCCCAGTGGGTCAGGACTGCTACACCAGGCTGTGGAGCCTGCAAGATGGCCACCTCCTGCGCACTATCCCGTCGCCTCACCCGGCAGCCAAGGACCTGATCCCCAGCGTGGTATTCTCGTCCCAGCTGGGGGGTCGCGGGGGGCTCCCGGGCCTCCTCATGGCGGTCAAGCAGGACCTGTACTACTTCCCATACAGCACGGACTACCAGGAAGTAGGGCGGCAGGGCGCCGCGCCCAGCCCGTGTGGCTGGAGGAGCTGAGGCTCATGCCTGCGTCTCTTCATGTCCCTGGTGGCGGTTGTGGGCATTGCAGTGCACGTTTAAATGGGCCGTCGCTGCTCTCCTCTCTTCCTCAAGCCTGTCAATCAGGGGTCTTAAGCTCAAATAGTCAGTCAGTCAGTCAGTCAGTCATCTCTGGAACTTGTTGGACTAACGGACAGCTGAGCCACATTTGCTCACATTGAGATATTGTTGTATTGGGGGAAGAAAAACAACACATTTCTTGAATTAATGTGTGTGCCTAATGGGTTTATGTGCTTGAAGAATGGCAAAATCTTCTTTACAGTCCATTTGATTATTTAATACATTTAATTGAAAATGTCCATTAAAATGTAGGTTTGTGCTGAATACAGTAAATACATTTTTAAATGAATTCGTTGTATTCCTATTAAATGCTGGAAATGTTTAGAAATGCAAAAAAAAGAAATCCATAAAATGTTCTCCAGTTTATTATGTGCTTACAAAGACAGATATACTGTATATACGGTACTTCTTGAGTACGGTACTTCTTCTTAGTGAACAACAGCTCAAACTGTTATTCTAGCTCCTGTAGAACAATGAATTGTGCCATTTCGCTGCAATACAGGCAAACTGAAACATGAGTGATCTTCCATGCTAGTACATCCAGGGTTACAGATTGAGCTGACAGCATTGTCACCTTCATAATTATCTCCTGTGTTGAGGGGCCAGCCTCAAAGAGGCTGTTTCAAGTCCATCTTACTCCTGTGAGCCAGCCACGCTTTGAAAGCACTACCTGTCCTTGATTGTGTTTAATTGATCAGAAGAATTGATAAGATTGATGAGGGGTTAAACACAAAATAGGTCATTGCATGTCCCCGCTATTAAAGTAAACATTTCCCTGATGATCATTGTTAAAACAATTAAGGTAATAATTAACGGTCCTGATACTGTCTGCCTCATCAAATGCAAGCAGAACAAAGGTTCATGGGAGCAAGTCGCTAGTTGACTATTAGATCAAATAACATTACTCGCAATGCGTGTTGGTGGAAGCCAAGCTGAACCTTGGGGGGTAAAAAAAACGTAGACCTGTTGATTGATATAGATCAGATTAGTCATGTCAAATTAAAACCTCTTCTCGCAGACCTAACTGTATAAAACACTTAAAAAGTATACGCAAGTGTGTGAAATGTCTGATGCAGAAATCTTATTTTCAAAAGCTTTAAGCATACAGCTCATAACCACTAACAGTTTTTAATACTACTACTGTGCTAGGATGTGAGACATCTTCAACAGGACACCTGGGTCACTGCATTAAGGAAGACAATTAGGTGAAATTATTACCGGCTCTCTCAAACTCGTATTTTCTTCATTGCACTCTTCACAATCTACAGTGCTGGCATATTAACAGAGAAATAGCAGAAGAGACCAATGTGAAACGGGGACAGTTTCTGAGCAGTCCAAAACAAATGTCCGTGTCACGTCGACAAGTCTACATCGCACCCGAGACCTGCACCAATCACACTACAGACATCGGAAACTGCATTTTTCTATTCAACTAGTGTAGGCGTTGCAGCCAATCGCGACCCACATCCTTCTTCCAGACCAGAGCCCCCCCCCTTATTCTTCCAGATCAAACCCCCCCCCCGGCCCCCCAATCCTTCCAGACCAGAGCTCCACCATCCTCCCCCCATCCTGCTAGAGCTCCCCAGCCTTCTGGCTGCAGCTGTTGCAGACCCTGACGGGGTGGTCCCAGCCCCTGGAGGGCACGGGGCGTCTCTCCGGGGAGCAAGCGTGGCACACGCCCTGGCCACAGGCGCGGCAGTGGTGGATGGAGAGCCGCGGGGAGAACTCCAGCTGGCACCCGCAGCACACGCGGATCTCCTGGTCCGGGACCCAGTAGGACGGCCGCGCTGCCTCCTTAACCAGGCCTGGGGGAGGGAGGGGAGGGGGGGGGACACGTGCTTATTAAAAAGGTATGGTTAGTCATTCATTCTGGAGAAAGCTTGTTGGTATTTGACCTCAACCTCGTATTTATCTGAAATCTGGAAGTTAGCCCTGGTGACATGCCTGACGTTACACTAACAGAATGCTGTTTGCCTACGATGACTCTACAATTGACACACTTTTAAGTCGCTTTTAAGACCAAAAATAAGACCAATATCCCAGAAACAAGGCTTTTTTTCTTCTTGAAATTTGCTTGTTTTAAGCTTTAAGCATAAGCAGGATCATAAAAATAATATATTTGCACTTATATTTGAGTGGGCATTTTTTGCAGTGTAGCCTCTCAGACTAGGTGAGAGTCTCACTTACAAGTGGTTGTTTCCTCCACTAGTGTCTGTTAACCGGTGTGCATGCAGCCCCTTACCCAGAGGGATGTCTATGGCCCCTACCACAGCCCCCAGCGTGCTCTGGACCGCTTCTCCGACCCTTCTGGCTATCAACGTTCCCCCTTCTTCCTCCTCCAAGGCAGCATCCAACAGCTCTGCACACACACCGACATTTATTATTAATAATAATCATCCCTATATACTGTATTTTCATGTAAATAATATATATATCATGTATTGAAAGTACCTGTACGGACAGTAGTAATATTGTGTTATGGGACTCGTATTGCCAACCTACTGTGTAACGTGTGTTAAAACACGAACAATTTGTAAGTGTTGTGTGGTAAAGTAGTAGTTTGGGTTCGTATCGACGTACCAGTTGGAATTCCCCGGTTGTGGAAACAGGCGTCGCAGACCCTGACGGGCGCCAGCCCCCAGCCCCTCTCCGGGACGGGACGGGTCTTAGAAGAGCAGGAGTCGCAGAAGCCCTCCCCGCACGCACGACAGTGGTGCTTTGTGTCGTTGGCCTGGAAGTCTATGCCACACGTATGGCATTTCTATACACACATACAGCGCACACACACCCATACATGCACGCACACAAAAGGAGAAAGGAAACAGAAAATCTAAAACACCGACATTTCACAGAAATCCTCTAAAGAAAATGTGAATTTGATTTACGTACACAGAACAACAGTGCCCACTAGTGGACAAAGCTTGTAATATACTATCTACTGTTATGTGTCGTTTTTCCTCCAAATGCTGCTGTTCAATTTAAGACACCCTTTAAAGCAGCACTATGCATGTATTTAACTTAACATAATAGCATTTTTATGTTATTTTTAAAATTGAAATAGGGAGAATAGCATCTCTGTTACTGCCCCTATGTGCCGGAGAAGCCACATACAGCACTATGTAACTTGGGTGTGCTGGCCGGTACACTCGCGCAAGAACTGCGTAATGCTTTACGGCAACACCTGACAAATACTAAATATGGGTCTTCAGCTAGAGGGCATTCACACAGATACCACAGCAGATGCAAATATAGACTGAACAAGATGATTTGGAAGGAATATATGAAAAGACCGACTGGCTTTTACTAATGGAGCAAACCAACACAGGCCATTGCAAACGTAGGTTATTATAGGCTACCGTCCTTCCTGATGTTAGCTGTAGGTGCGTGAACTGACCGTAATAGGACAACAAAGAAAACCATCAACATTATTTTATGGTGATAACTAACGCAGTGTTGCTTTAAGTGGGTTAGCGGCCCTTGGCTTACGTACCAGAATGAGCGAGTTGGGTTTCCAGTACGCTGGGGCGATCTGGTCAGTGAGCCAAGAGGTGACCGCCTTGGCCGGCTTGACGCTGAGCTCGGACACCGACTGCGATATGTAGTTGACTCCGTCCAGCAGCCTCTGGGCTGCGTTGTTGTTGTCCTTCAGAAACCCGTCAGACTGGGGAGAAACGGACAGAAATGCATCAGCAGCACACCCTAGGACGTAGCCTAGGCAATGGCGCAGCAGAGCCATGTAGGAGAGAGTTGTGCCAACAGACGTTTGGCATTTTCAAAAGGTCACGAGGTTCACGGAGACGCAAAACTGCTCCAGGAAGTGCTCGGTGGGCAATTTGAATGGATAAATACAGATACATAACTGCAATTTATGGTAATTAGTAGACAGTAAATGTATTGCATTACATTTACAATATCGTGTATGGGGTGCTTTTAGTATTTGCGGATCACTTCAGGGAACTGTTTTGAGGTCACACGATCCGCCGTTGCTGTGAAAAAAACGGTCCATTGGCGTGAACGGAGTTGACGCGACTCCCTTCTAAATGGCTCTGGTTCACAGGTGTGTCTTCATTCAGTGTGGAAGAGAGTGGATGGAAACTAATTGTGCAGCCGTGTGGCCTTACCCCAGGCCAGATATGCTGGATCTCAGTTCGCACTACCGTGTCCACGGGGTCTTGGTTGCCGTACCAGAACTGTCTGCTTCTGTAGATCACCGCACAGTTGGGGCACTCAATCACGTACCTGGAGAAAGACAACAGTCATTAAACAGGTACTACTGAACGATTCAACCGTGGCGCCGTTGTGTATTGTGTATCTTCTGTACCCGGACCCACACTATACAACCCGTTCTCTTTGGAAACATGTGGCCTCTGCTTCTCACGCTTTGCTGTAATCCAAATGAATTGATCCGCTACCCACCCAGACCAGGCGTAGACGGCCAGACCGAACCACGGCGAGTCAGACGAGGCTGTGGTCTTCGGAACCACCACCACTTCTTTCCCTCCCTCGTAGCAGGCCTGGGACGTCCAGCAAGGGTTAGTCGGGTGTGCGTTCGCAGCACGCGTACGCTCATCACATGATGTGTGCGTGTGCCAATACTTGCCTTGCAGGTGTAAATGCGGTTGTCGTACTGGGCCGAGTAACGGCAGCGGTGTTTGGCTTCGTGGTCGATCCCTTCCTTCAGGTGATTCATGCTGTTCTTGCAGCCTGACCTGAAGATGCAGACAAGCAGGGCTGAAAAACTGAATTTATTTGAACCCATAATCAAAATAATACAATGTTAGGAATGTCACATAATAACATTTTCTTCAATCAATCCCAATTAAGCACATTTATTACAAAAATGTGAAAAATGGTGGTGGCTTTTACTGCATTTTCTGTATTTACACAATAGGTATCTTTATTAGTTAAAGATGAAAGATATTATTATGCTTGGTCGTTTTCTGCCATCATTCAGGTTACATTTTTACAAATTATTTATTTAAAGAGATAGGAAAGAGGCTTACAAGGTGCAGAAATATTCCCAATATATTGCAAAGGGATATATTTAATATACATCAACCAAATAAATAATGATAAAAATAAATAAATAAGTGTGTTAACATTATGACAAAAAACGCTACATGCAAAGGGCTCAGGGCTGAATGGGCGTGTTCGTAATGTTCGAACAAACACACTATTGGAACTAGAAACCTTTTGCAAATAGCAGTGGCAGCTACTCTGCAGTCAAGTTATGCATATTCCTCAAGTTTTAACAGCATAATTCGAGTACTGTACCTTTAAGAGCCTAAAACCTCGAACTTTGAACACTAAGAACACTCCCTCCCCATCCGCTTGATAAAACCACAGTGCCGCGCCCGCCCGACAGAGACAAGTAGACCGCCGCTGGATTCATGGTTCGGCTACAGCAGCGCAGGTGCATTGACTCAAAGCTATAGCAACTGCAGCTCCGCTACTCGGCTCCTTTCTCGGGAAGCGGCGATGGAGAAGGAGTCCAGGCCCAACTGGGACAGCCCCGCACAGTTTGTATTGGCGTGCGTCTCCTACGCAGTGGGACTGGGCAACGTGTGGCGTTTCCCGTACCTCTGCCAAATGCACGGAGGAGGTGAGCGCCTTCTGGAGCAGGTGTGCATCTGGAATGCTGCGCTGCGCGCACACACACACTCATTATCATTAGACCTGCAGTATCACTTAAGCATCACTATATTTGTGTGCGCGTAAACTCAGTGGTGTTACCAAACTCGTCCACCGCGAAGCCTCTAGTATTTCTCCATCGCTGTGGTGTTTTGCAGTGACTTGATCTTGCAGTGACATGCTCTAACTTGCCTCGTGGCAGCTTTTAGTTTATTTATGCTCTAGGTTGCTAGCAAACTTAGTGTAATTGAACCAACCTGTCCAACCATCACGTTGGCTGATTGTTGACCTCTAAGGTTTATTATTGTTCCAAAAATTGGATTTGTCAGCTACAACTTTTTCAGAAGAGGCATGTGGGATAGTGAAAGTAAGATAGCAATTTAACTAGTAACTTAACTAATGACTTTTACAGTAATACCCAGGAATAAGTAAAGTAATATAGTTTATTTTTGTAATAAGTAAAAAGTTACTTATTACCATTCCTGAGTAACTTGCCCAACACTGATGGTGTAGCCATCTTTGAGTCTCCATCACAACTGAATATATGATATATGAAATCACCCTTCTAATAACGAAACAAACTACGGTTACCATCCAAATAAATAATGGCAGCCATGTTTAAATATGTAAATGTTAAAAAATCTGAACGTTTTGTTGAGAAACAGCTTTGTAATACCATTTAATGATGTTATTGTTATCATGTTTTTGTTGTCCTTTAGGACAACATAGGTCTAAATAAAATGATTTGAATCTTAATTCATAAAAATTGTTCTCAAATGAATGAATGATAATGTATTCCCAAATACAATTTCATAATCTGAATAAAAATAATAAGTACTTTATTTTGGATTAAACTGGAAGCTTCGGGCTAAGAGATAGATAGCAGTTGCTTCAGGTTAATGTTTATGGGTTATATAACGTTAATCAAGGCATAACACCTTTTTTCGTTCTATCAGTGCATTTTTTATTAATGCATTATGAATGAGTTTAAATAATATTTACCTTTATAAAGCCTTTGATTTACTGTGTGCGTGTGCATGTGTGTGTGTGTGACTGCGTGTGTGTGTGTGCGTGCACTCTCAGGCGGGTTCTTAATACCGTATCTCATAATGCTGGTCTTGGAGGGGGTACCCTTGTTCTACATGGAGCTTGCTATTGGTCAGAAGATGCGTCTGGGAAGTATTGGGGCCTGGGCCGCTGTCAACCCCTACCTAGGGGGCGTTGGTGAGTATTGTTTTGTCACAATGGGGTTTTGCTGTTATTTTGAAATGTGTGATTGAATAGAATAACTGAAAGATGGATGGTTTCATTTGGAATTCATTGTACACTTTTATTCTATTCTGTTCCATATATATATTTACTATTATTAAAGTTTGGGGAATATTGTCACACTTTTTACACTATTTTATATATCTCAGGATCAATACGTTATATTGTTAATCATTGCACACCAAATTGAAGATCAAAGTCTCATATACTTTGTATAGAGAACCGAAGTCACTTCCGCATTATGGGACCTTAATTTGGAAAAAATATGTATGGTAAAGGCGAGAATAAAATCGTTTTAAATCCCGTTTGCTTTGTGACACAAAGCACACGTATGATGTTTGACTAAAAGACTAAAAGAAAATTCTTCCAGTCAAGAAAGTCTCAGTCTTCATAACACCGTGAAAATATGTAATTAGTAAGGCTACAAATCCCATGTCGCATTACGTGTTGGCTCCACAGTCCTCAAGCCGAAGAAAGCATTGTTTTGGTGACGCGCGTTGTGCAAGATGAAAGCCGTAAAGTTCACTGAGCGGTTAAACACAAAACTAAAGATTATTTTATAGTATATTTCACAACAAACTGCAACATTCTTTATTTGAACAATGATATTTTACATAGACAAACATCAAAATAATGTTGTTATTTTTAACTGCGTTAACACGAGATAAAATAATTGTTGTTAATTAATTAATTCGATAACTTGCCCAGCTCTAATATATACAGTATATACATGTAAGGCGCTAAGTCTGGGTTTCTGCTGTGCTCTGCAGGTCTGGCTAGTGTGGTGACGTCGCTGTACTTATGTCTGTACTACAACGTCATCAATGCCTGGAGCTTCTGGTATTTCTTCCACTCATTCCAGGTGAGCTGCTTGCTTGCTGGTGGAGGGGCGTGGGGGTGGGGGTGGGGGGGGGGGGGGGGGGGGGGGA
>JAODLL010023699.1:0-10094 GCA_026546735.1 Forbesichthys agassizii
TATATACATGTGTGTATATATATATTTATATACATGTGTGTATATATATATTTATATACATGTGTGTATATATATATTTATATACATGTGTGTATATATATATATATATATATATATATACACACATGTGTATATAAGAAAGAATGGCACATCGTTTTAAGCACATTGTAGTCTTTAGAAATAGACCAGTATACTGTAGTACCCTAACGATACCCATCAAATACTGATTGCTGTAATACTTCTGTTTGTGTAAATTAATTAATATAGTTGCTGAACAGTTTCACAGCTCAGTGAGGAGATTTGAAACGCATAGAAATGCTCTGTCATGGTTTATATATATTTCTGTCAGATGTGCAGTAATTGTTCATTACATGCAGTATTTATGCCATAATTTGCCAATTTTGTTTTGTGTGAACATGGTATGCAATTAATATTTTAATTAAAATGTGGACATTTTAGCAGATTTAAGCAAAATATTTTTGGTTTGGCATCAATATAACATAACAGCATTCAGAGAGAAATCAACATAATAGCCAATTGTGAAACTAATTTGTGTTCAACTCTGTATTTATCAGATGACTACACTCTCTAAGAATAGAAAGAGGGCATTATATTACACCATTTGCATGCTGATATTTTAGCACTATATTTTAATATATACTGTCACTAGTTGTTTTTTTTTTCTTCTCCATAACCGGCAACATGTATTTCATGTTATTTCATATGTGCAGAAATGTACACATCAGTTGATTGACATTTATGAATGTCCTCCATTGTTCCACTCCTAACGTCTCTGGGTGGACATTGGTTTTAGATGTATAAGATTGTTTAAAATAGGATTCAATGTGGGTTCCATTGATAAAACAAAAGATAGTCAGTACAATCAACAACTGAATATATTTTACTAAGTGTATGTGGTGTCAGGAGTAAATGTGTATAAAGGTAATTGTTTTAATTTTCCAAAATTTATTTTTACTTTTTATAATCCATTAAATGGCAGCTTTTCTCATTGATTGCCAGGGCAAATTTACTGTTAATTTAAAGTGGCATTTTGTAAATGTGTCAACAATTAATAAAGAACAAATAACATCTTAATCTTGGTGTATTTTGTAATCATTTTTATAAGCCTAGCTTGCCATTACTGTCAAATAAAAGTAAATATGATCCTATTATACAATAAACTGATTCGGTCCTCATATAACTTATAACTCCTATAACTGCAACCTCATAAGATGTTTGTTTTTTTACAGTTCTTTACAAACTATATTCCACTATACTTTTCTCTCGTTACGCAAGATCCTCCAACCATTTACATGTATATAAATGATCCTGTCGACTAGAAGCGACTTACAATTAGCAGGCTGCTATTGTTTGTTTGTGTCACCAGAGGGAGACACAAACACCTTCATCGGTAACTACAGAGTCTCTCAACCCTCCCTTTTAAAATTGACATGGTGCAGCGATACGCTGTCCTCCAATGCTCAGACTGTCCTTGTTTCATTGAGGACACCATTATAGTACGCACCAGTGGATTAATGATACGTTGGATATCAGGGAAATGAACAACCGACAATCGCACATAAGTGATTTACATTAGCGCGAATGAATTCTTTAAGGTGATTCTGTAGCCTAGTGCATCTGAAACAAATATGCGCTAGATGGACGGAGGTGTATCCTACACCATGAAACTGCATAAAACAGGTTCGTTTATTAGCTTTTTATTAATTTCACTTTGTGTTTTAGCCTAATTATAATTCTTAAAAACTTGAGACTGCAGATGCGTTTGCGGGATGCAATACCGAATGGTCATTTAAACTATCCCATCATTCAGCATTCAAGGCTGTATTTTGATCAAATAATCTCGCTGTGTTTAGAGGTGAAAAAACTAACTGATAAAGTTAATATCGTTAGTTGTCTGTCAGTAATTTGTGTTAGCAAATTATATAGCCTATTGCAATTATAATTTACAATAATGTGCCCTTTCGCTCCTCCAGACTTGTTTTCGTTTGGAAACCGCACTTGAATTGCAAAAGGCGTTATTCCGGGGACCGTTACTGTGGTGAGGCTGACCCCTGCGCCGACCCTATGGTGGCCAGCGGACGCCTCGCCATGGGCAACGGTTCGATTAAAGCCCCCACAAGGGCTGACGAGAACAGCTGCATGGCCACAGTCCACGCCAAGCCCTCTGCCTGGGATACGGAGCCGCTCAGGTTAGTTGCTCCTGGGCCCCCAACCGCAGATGTGGAGATGCAATGCTGCCTATCTTGAAAGGGTCAGGCGGTCAGCCATTTAATGATTGAATGTAACCAGTTGTCCTTGCAGTCTGATCATGTTTGATGCCTTGAGCATAGAGCATAGAGCATAGAGCAGATGTTATGATGTCCTTGATGGCTAATTATGTATTGTATTTTAGGCATACAATAATATTGTGTGTGTGCACATAATATACAACAGATGTGTGTGTTTGTGTGTGTATAGTACACAGTGTGTGTGTGTGTGTATGTATACAGCGTATGTGTGTGTTTGCATGTGTGTGTGTGTTTGCGTGCATGTGTATACTACACAGTGTGTGTGTTTGCGTGCATGTGTATACTACACAGTGTGTGTTTTTGTGTGCGTGTGTATAGTACACAGTGTGTGCATGTGTGTGTATACTACACAGTGTGTGTATGTGTGCGTGTGTATACTACACAGTGTGTGCATGTGTGCGTGTGTGTATACTACACAGTGTGTGCGTGTGTATACTACACAGTGTGTGTGTATGTGTGCGTGTGTATACTACACAGTGTGTGTGTGTGTGTATGTGTGCGTGTGTATACTACACAGTGTGTGTGTGTATGTGTGCGTGTGTGTATACTACAGTGTGTGTGTTTGTGTGCGTGTGTATACTACACAGTGTGTGCGTGTGTGTATACTACACAGTGTGTGTGTTTGTGTGCGTGTGTATAGTACACAGTGTGTGTGTGTGTGTGTGTGTGTGCACTGAGCAGTGCAGCATGTGCACCTGCAGGCTGCGTATCGCCCACCTGGAGCGAGAGCTGTCCCGGCGGGCCCAGGAGCTCCGGCTGCAGACCCTCCAGCTGCAGACCCTGCGTCTGGAGCTGGAGGCCAAGGCGTCCCAGATCCACAAGCTGCAGGACGCCATCGGCTATAACCACAGCAATGGCGGAAGAAGCTTTGTTGCTCGCCTGGGTTTCTCCCCTCTGCCGCCCGTCGCCGACCAGGGCCCCTGCCGCTTCCAGCGTCTGGCAGCGGAGGTCCACCGCCGGCTGAGGGCCAAAGAGGGCGTCTCGGCCGAGCCCACCTCCGAGAATTTCGGCGCGATGAGAGGAGGGGCCCCGCGGGGCGGCGCACCAGCCCGCCCCTCCCCGGAGAGGGTTCGGGTGCGCAAAGGCTCGCGGTGAGTACTGTACTGTAAACCACACAACTGGAGAAATCTTAATTTTCCTTTAATGTTAATTTTAGTCCTCATAAGGTGTTCCACTTGTGACAGCGTGTTTGTGTTTACCTGTTGTTCTGCAGAATACAGCAGGTTTTAAATACACACATTTGAAATCTACAGTCTATCAACAACCTCTATCATTAAAAGGGTTTGTGTGTGACTTGAGAGAACGGTTGTTGGAAGTCGGGGCCAAGCCAAGTCTTTGTACTGGCCCCGACGGTTTGCAGATCTGAGAGACAGGCATTAGCATCAGATGGTAATAGCAAGGCACACGCAGACTCAACAAGGCTGTGGGATCCAGCCCATAATACCTGCTCTCATGCAACATGCACCAGATTGCCATATTTGGTTAATGGACTGGCACATTCACTTGTGTGATGTGCTAATCAGGACTAGCATACACTAGCGATATATGTGTGGGAGAAAGAGGTAAGTCGAGCCACACACTGTATCTAGGTAACCATAAACAAATGTTATTATGTGACCACATATTAAGGAAGTGTAGTTCACATTGGTCCACACATCTTATGGCTCGTTTCCACTGAGTGGTACGGTACGCCACGCTACGGGTCTGTATGCAATTATTTCAGTTTCGACTGAAAGCTAAGTCATTGGCTCAATTTACCACAAAAGTTTAAATAGGCTAAATACTGTAGGCATAGAATAACGTGTATTTAAGTAGGATTTTCTTATATTTTGCATAGAGGTACAGTACACATGTAAAAAAGTTACAATGTTGATGTAATACATAATTGTTGACTAATGTTAAGTTTTAAGGCACACTTAAACCTATAAGGCATATACACAAACTCAGATTTACACAGTCTACATTCTTTCTGTAGCTAACACACAAATATCGCACTTTATTCTTTACTAAAATGTTAACATGTTATATGGTTACAGAATATGGTTAAATGTATGAGTTTTTGCCTTTGTCACATTGAAAAGATTAGCTCATAATATTATATAAGGGTTTAATTTTAACGGTGGCTTTATTTACCCTATTCCCATGTTAATTGTACTCCTACCCTGTGCCACTGCACAACCTTTTTTTATGTATCAACACGTTTTCCAGTACAAAGAAGCTCATCAATGGCGCCATTTTGAACAATGACTTTCTGAAGAAGCTGGAGCCCCAGCACACAAGGGAGATGGTGGACTGCATGATGGAGAGGGTCTACACTGAGGGGCAACTCGTCATCCAGGAAGGAGAGCCTGGGAATGACCTTTACGTGCTAGCAGGTTAGCTTAATATTCCATTGGGTAAAGATACCTTAAGGAACCTTAAGGCTCGCAGAGCCTGCCTTTACTTGTGTAAAGTCTGGTGTGTGGGTGCACCATATATAGACTCTCTATCGATTATCATTATCGCAATATCACGTTGCGCAATATCATATGGAAAATGTTGCAATAAGAGATGCGTCCATTGGCTGTTTGGCTTATTGTGTTTGATTTAGACAGAACAGTAAGATGTGTGTCTGAACAACTACCAGTGTTTCAAAAGGTTTATTAACTAGGACCAGAAAGTAGCAAACTGCACTATATATACTGTAGATACCTGTATGGACTGTATCTATATTACAATTTTAACATAAATAGTTGTCCTACAGTTCAGCTCCCAGTATTGACATGGGCGCTAGTAATGTAATCCCTGAATTATATTTATTTATTTGTTTAATATTTGTTTGTTTGTTTGTGCTTCAATGGTTCCAACATTTTATTTTAATTTCAGTCACATGTACTGTATTATTTATCGTTATTATTTTCTAATGGCCATTTGCAGAGGGCTTGCTGGAGGTCAGCCAGAATGGTAAACTGCTCGGAGAAATGCATCCTGGTACAGCGTTTGGAGAGCTGGCCATACTGTACAACTGTAAAAGAACAGCGACTGTGAAGGGTGTGTTGTCCGATGTCGACCATATTTTAGACACTCTGCCAACGTGTTTTAGCCTCGTGATGCCACCCTGAGTATCAGTATGCAACACCTCGATGCAAAAGCATTTGTTGACCGTGTAGAGAACAGTCAAGCTGATCATCTGCCAGCTGAAGTTTTTACCAAGATGATTACAACAGCGTACATCGCATGTTTCGGTTTCCATTGAGATAAAATGCTGGAAGTTAAACCGTATATACTTTAGTTTGATTCGAAGATTGATTGAAATTGTATTAGCACCACATTTATGAAAACGCCATTCATCATAACGCCATTATGAAAAGCTGACTGACTCTCAGTGGTGGGCAAACTGTAGCTTGCAAGATGAGGATGGTATCACAGGGTTAAACATATTTTGCCGTTGGACGATGAAATGACCTTGCTGTTAGAAGTGTGTGCTAAATGGTTACTTCATTATTTCTCTCTCATCCAGCTGTTTCCCAGGCCCACATCTGGGCTCTGGATCGTCAGACCTTCCAGGCAATAATGATGAGAACCACCAAGGCCACACACGATGAGTATTTCAGCTTCCTGCGCAGGTATTCAAAGCCCTGTCCATTTTACTGGGTATAAACATTTTCATAATACTGTATCTCATGAAAATAAAATAATGGCACAGCATAGATCATATATAGAAGTGATGTATGGGCGGGTTGTGTTCTACATTCTTTGTCTTTTATCTTTCAATGCCGATGTAACGGTAGCTTAAGATGGCCACACTAGTACAGGATGTTCAAATCTTTACCGATTTCAAAAATGTTGGGTACCACAGACATAACAGTCAAGTTGCAGGACGATTCCAGGGACATGGGATCTCACAGAAACTCGTGTGTCAAACGTGAACAAAACAAACAGGGAGGGGGACTGTCAATCATGCCGTCAATACACAGATCGACGTTGCCGTAGTAGCACTTGAGTGTGCTACATATTTTGCACAGAGAAACAATGGCTTGAAAAACCATGACTTGTTTTTATGTAATTTTGCAGCGCTACTTGAAAAGTAGGCTACAGCCACAGAATCTACGTTGCTTGTATCTATGGTATCTATGTTGGGATTCCCAGTCAGCTCACATCTCATTAGCTATTGCGACATTATGCTGGGGTTTCAATCGCTGTACCATTCACACTACAGGATTCGAATTTTGTGAGTCTCCGAGCAGGCGGCAACGATGATATTCAGTCTGTAAACACCTCACACTGCAGAATAATTTGGGCAGATGGTCAGTACCGACCAGCCTCGCCCCCCGCAATTGTTGGGAGGGGAAAATCGGACCCAGAATCTGGCTAAAAATCCTGTACTCTGGGGCCAACTTAACTGGTAAAGTTGTGCAGTGAACGTCACTCTCTGCCGCTTGGGCGACAGACACATGGACCCGTGGATCTTAGGCTCCTTGCTATCGCACCCACCTCTCGTGTTGGAGATCCGGGTTTGAAGCCCTGGTGTAGTCTGCCTGGGTATACTGACAAACGCTACTGTACTTCTTTACAAGCAATTTTAGAGTAGCATGTCTCCTTGAGTTGCTTTTGAACCAGTTCATAAAAAGCCACATAAATCCTCGATTTAAGTTGAATTGTAAATCGGATAACATTGAAACTACAGGTGGCAAGGCTGGCTTGAGCTACATTTTAAAATTATTTTTAAAATTTATTTTCAGTGTTTCTCTGCTCAAAGGTCTGCCTGAAGAGAAGTTAGCAAAGATAGTCGACTGCCTTGAAGTTGTGAGTCTTTTAAGTGTTTCTCAATTTCTTCAGAAAATTCATAATTTGACTGGGAGATTAAAAAAGATTGATGCCCTGTTTTCGTAGGATTATTTTAATAAAGGAGAGTATATTATTCGGGAGGGTGAAGAGGGGAACACCTTTTTCATTATTGCAAAAGGAGAGGTAAGATATTTTTGCATTTGGTTTATTTTTTTGTTTTTATATTATTTTCAAACTACTTTCATGAATAATAATAAAAATACAAATACATTTGTAACTCCAATTTTCAAGCACAATTTTGCCATGTTTTCTGAATAATGTACAATAACATATGCAATAGAACAGCCCAGCATAAGCAATAATTGTAAATTCCCATATTCTGACAATAGTGCAGTGCTGCTAACAAATGTATCGATAGAACTCTGTGCGGTTTGTTTACAGGTGTCGGTGACCCAGACCACCGAGAACTGCATGGAGCCTCAGGAAATCAAGACCCTGGGGGTGGGGGACTACTTTGGGGAGAAAGCCCTCATAAGGTTCCGTACAGACACAACAATGACATTGTATGAAATTCGCCAAATAAAATTCCCAGGCTAAACACCATTAGTGAAAGAATGTCGTCTCTAATCATCATCCCACGTCTCACAGCATCCCACATCTCATGTGCTTCTTCTGTTGTTCTAACTCCAATAAGTGACTCTGTATTGCTTGGTTTTAACATTGCGTTGCTCACTGTGCTGTTAAGGTTATGGTTTTTCTTCAGGTCAGATCAGGGTGGATGGGCGGGGCATATGATTGACAGGAGATGTGAAACAATCTACAGTAGATGCAAACTCTTTTGAAATGAGTAAATGGCAAGGAATGTAAATGTACAGTAATATGTATGCCAATATTCTGGAATTGCATCTTGAATTTAGAGACATTTGAACAGTTATAATGTAATTTACAGTAATTTGAAGTTACAATGTAACTTAAAAAATGAAATTACATGTAATTGTCATGTTGGTGTTTTATTGCCTGGTTGTATGATCTACTGTGAATTCAATTTAAATAATTTAGTTCTAACGTGTGATACAGTGAAGACGTGCGCTCGGCCAACATAGTCTGCAAAGAGAATGACACGCAGTGCTTGGTGGTGGATCGAGAGTGAGTACTGTTGCTAAAGGACGTGTACGGCCAGGTCATACGTATGCTGCAACACTACGCTGTTTAAAGACACACACACAAACAGCATAATGTTTTCAGCAGTTACTTTTGTGTTTTAAATCGTATTATCTTGTTATCATATAAAGGACTTTTTTCTGAGCAAAAAAAACAACAACACAAAACGAAAACAAGACAAATACAATACAGAAATCTCGAAATCTCAGTTGATACCATTGTGTCTCCTTAGTAACTTCATCCAGATGGTGGGTACATATGAAGAACTCCAGGCTTACCTGAAGGAATATGTGGAAGAGCTTTCCCGAGGTGATGAGAGGAGAAATGCTTTGTAAGTGCGGAATTAACCAGAAACGTGTATAGAAGAGAAACACCACTTAAAATGTTTATTTCACATTGTAACTTTTTTTGACATTTGTTTTAGATAATTAACTGCAGGTTTTACGGTGTACTTTTTCCAGTGTAAAGTGTAGCTAACAATGCAAAACATACAATGTTATGATCTTCAGACCACCGCACATCACACATCATTCCATAAATGTCTGAACACGCGGGTGTGTCATCACTCAGGCCACAGTCACCCCAGATAGACTCTCCAGAAGCGCAGGAGTTGCGGAGGTTGAGGGAGAAGGTTGCTCTCCTGCCTCATCTCAACCCTTTCCAGGACCTAGAGGTCATCGCCACCCTGGGCATGGGGGGCTTTGGACGCGTCGAGCTGGTGAGAAGGCCATTCTTCTGCACCTCTTGCACCACCTTGTAGGTAAATAGAAGGGCGGAGCCAGGCTAGCGTTCTGCACCACCTTGTAGGTAAATAGAAGGGCGGAGCCAGGCTAGCGTTCTGCACCACCTTGTAGGTAAATAAAGGGAGGAGCCAGGCTAGCGTTCTGCACCACCTTGTAGGTAAATAGAGGGGCGGAGCCAGGCTAGCATTCTGCACCACCTTGTAGGTGAATAGAGGGTTCTGCATCTATTGCACCACCTTGTAGGTAAATAGAGGGTTCTGCATCTATTGCACCACCTTGTAGGTGAATAGAGGGTTCTGCACCTATTGCACCACCTTGTAGGCGAATAGAGGGTTCTGCATCTATTGCACCACCTTGTAGGCGAATAGAGGGTTCTGCATATATTGCATCACCTTGTAGGCGAATAGAGGGTTCTGCATATATTGCACCACCTTGTAGGCAAATAGAGGGTTCTGCATCTATTGCACCATCTTGTAGGTGAATAGAGGGTTCTGCATCTATTGCACCACCTTGTAGGTGAACAGAGATTCTGCATCTATTGCACCACCTTGTAGGTGAATAGAGGGTTCTGCACCTATTGCACCACATTGTAGGCGAATAGAGGTTCTGCACCTATTGCACCACCTTGTAGGTAAATAGAGGGTTCTGCATCTATTGCACCACCTTGTAGGTAAATAGAGGGTTCTGCATATATTGCACCACCTTGTAGGTGAATAGAGGGTTCTGCATCTATTGCACCACCTTGTAGGTGAATAGAGGTTCTGCACCTATTGCACCACCTTGTAGGTGAACAGAGGGTTCTGCATCTATTGCACCACCTTTTAGGCGAATAGAGGGTTCTGCATCTATTGCACCACCTTTTAGGCGAATAGAGGGTTCTGCATCTATTGCACCACCTTGTAGGTGAACAGAGGGTTCTGCATCTATTGCACCACCTTGTAGGTAAAAAGAGGGTTCTGCATCTATTGCACCACCTTGTAGGTGGAGGGTTCTGCATCTATTGCACCACCTTGTAGGCGAATAGAGGGTTCTGCATATATTGCACCACCTTGTAGGCGAATAGAGGGTTCTGCATCTATTGCACCACCTTGTAGGCGAATAGAGGGTTCTGCAT
>JAODLL010023699.1:10194-25063 GCA_026546735.1 Forbesichthys agassizii
TATTGCACCACCTTGTAGGCGAATAGAGGGTTCTGCATCTATTGCACCACCTTGTAGGCGAATAGAGGGTTCTGCATCTATTGCACCACCTTGTAGGTGAATAGAGGGTTCTGCATCTATTGCATCACCTTGTAGGTGAGCAGAGGTTCTGCATCTATTGCTCCACCTTGTAGGTGAATAGAGGGTTCTGCATCTATTGCTCCACCTTGTAGGTGAATAGAGGGTTCTGCACCTATTGCACCACATTGTAGGCGAATAGAGGTTCTGCACCTAATGCACCACCTTGTAGGTAAATAGAGGGTTCTGCACCTATTGCACCACTTGTAGGTAAATAGAGGGTTCTGCATCTATTGCACCACCTTGTAGGTGAATAATGGTTCTGCACCTATTGCACCACCTTGTAGGTAACACTGAAGGACGAGGTCACCACGTTTGCCCTGAAGTGCATCAAGAAGAAGCACATCGTGGACACCAGGCAGCAGGAGCACATCTACTCTGAGAAGAACATACTGCAGGTCACCAACTCCCAGTTTATAGTCAAGTACGACACACACACTCACACACACATATATGCATGCACACACACGCATGCACACACATTCACAGACTCATGCACACACACAGACACACACACATTAAATCACATTAAATAATTTGTGTCTTTTTAAATGGTCGCTCTTGGCCCTCACTGGAATAAGGCATCTGGTTTTGGCAGTGGTGTAATCTAACAGTAATATATTACCAATGTTGTTGAGGCAGTGTGTGAGAGCTCAGTGAATTACAAGAAGCCATATAATGTAGTGTAAGACAAACCACACTATAATTGTGGGCGTCCGTCGCACAGTGCGTAGAGCAGGGCACCCAGAAGTCACTGGTTTGAATCCCGCTAACTCCTCACCAAGTTGCAAGGTGTCCCTGAGCAAGACACTTAACTACTGGAAAAGCGCTTTATAAATGCAGTCCATTTACGGTCCCAGGTGCAAGGCAACATGATGTGCTGTGTCCCTGCTGACTGTGATTTTGACACATAATAGGAATCACATATGTAAATGTATACAGATATATGCAGAGTGAGTTTGTGTTTGCAGAGTAGATGAAAGTACAGGACAAACAATGAGATATGTACTGTAGGTGACATAAAAGGTAATTAAATTAATGTAGTGTATAAATCATTCTTTATATGTGTCATTGAAAAAATATGATGTAATAATATTCATAAAATAACATGTACAATAATAGTATAATTAATAATAAGATAATAATATTATTACTAGTTCTAATACAAATATAATGGGACAAATACTGAAAAGCTGCCAAAGGACATTTTATAAAACAGAATAAACAAAGAAAATCCTTAGACACGCCAGTGTATCCCAGCTCTTTCTTCAGATAGTTTAAGATACGGTAGGTATGGATCACGTGTCCAAGCTGATCTTTCTTTAGCTTTCCTAGCGAGGTTGCCCTGGGAGCTCTTTGGCAGAATGTTGCACAGACAAGGATCACATGCCCCATGTAAAATCACGACCGTGACATTCACAGACAAAGGCGTAAAGCAAACAGTGGCGTTCATTGCCA
Organism: Forbesichthys agassizii; assembly: GCA_026546735.1. Classification (NCBI taxonomy): domain Eukaryota; kingdom Metazoa; phylum Chordata; class Actinopteri; order Percopsiformes; family Amblyopsidae; genus Forbesichthys; species Forbesichthys agassizii. Next base: position 11,770 of record JAODLL010023699.1, read on the forward strand.
CTACATGTAAAGATTCCGCAAAAATGTGATGTTTGTTTTTCCTCTTTTGTTGAAAGCCAAACCAAACTCTGTGTTTCTACACTAAAACGCAGCTTCTCCCATTAAGTGCAGGGTTGTTTTATGTGGTCAGAGAAGATCCCGTTATAGATCTTCTGTACCTTTCTGACATGCAACAGAAGGAACAGCAGCTGTGTGTGTGTTTTGCAGATTATTCAGAACGTTTCGGGACAGCAGGTGTGTGTACATGCTGTTGGAAGTCTGTCTTGGTGGAGAACTGTGGAGTGTTCTGCGGGACATGTGAGTGTAGGTTCCTTTGCTGGGTGATGAAAATAATAATAATAATAATAGTCATCTTTATTTACTGTATAGAGCATGTTTCAAAATCAATGTTAAAGGTGCTTTCACAAGGGCAAAACAAGTAAAGAAAACATTAAAATGCAGGATAATAACACTTGTTTCAACAGGCCATTACTAGCTACACCATGATAACATCTGTGTAACTTTTTCATTTTTCATTTTGCAGTAGTGGCAGTCCAATATGTTTATTACACATCAGATAATGCTATATTATATGTTCTTTACCCAACAGGAGTTTCTTTGATGAGCCCACGGCCAGATTTTGTATTGGCTGTGTGTTAGAGGCCTTTGATTATCTCCATCGCAGGGGCATTGTCTACCGGGACCTGAAACCCGAAAACCTGCTCATAGATGCTGAGGGTTATGTCAAAATGGTGTGTAAGAGAGGCCAGGGCTGTGTGCACTAATCATATCATATTAGAACCACCCGTTTAAAAATACAAATCAAAAAGGATTCAGATTGGATTGGAGAATGAATCAGCAAATGTCAATAAAACTTCCCTTCTGGTAGGAAACGTTTTCTAAGCAATGCATCATTCAAGGGAAATGATCAGAATAGTTATTATAGTTATAAAATCATTATTTTCACCACTACTGTATTTGTATTATAACTTGTATGTATGTATTTTATTTAGCTCTAATAATAACTACAGACAAAGATGTGCTATGATGCTCATTGACTAGAGCATGTAGCTGTCAGTATGGCGTTGTTTGGTCAAAAGCCACTGTGGTTCGGAATCAGGCGCAAACAACTTTAAAGCCTGTCCAGACTGTTCCTCGCAGCAAACTCAATCTGGGGCTCACAACATGGTCTCGTGAGACTAACCGTCACGGATCTTAATTTATGCATGTCCGTCCTCCGTGTTGTCAGACGGACTTTGGGTTTGCCAAGAAGATAGGCCTGGGGAAGAAGACGTGGACGTTCTGCGGCACACCAGAGTATGTCGCCCCGGAGGTCATCGTGAACACGGGCCACGACTTTGGTGCCGACTGCTGGTCTTTGGGCATCCTCATCTTTGAACTGCTGACCGGAAAGTGAGTGAGTGGTGAAGGGAGAATGTCTGGCGGTGAACTGGTGTTCTTTTTGTTCTTTGTAGGACCACCAAGGACTCTCTTCAGTGTCTCAGGAATCGGTAAAACATTTTTTTATAACTTTGTACGCAATCACCTTGGAATGCCCCACCATTTTGAGGTTAGCTAGTTCTTTCTGTAGAACGGTTCAAAGTATAATCTCTATCATTATGCCAAGTTGTACATTGTTTTCTGTTATTCCTTGTTATCTTTCCATGTGAAATTTGGGCCTACGATGTACCATGAAAATCTGTAATTAAAGGTATAGTCAGCAATTTTAAGATAATACCCTTTTTCTAAAATTCTACGAATTGGTTCGCTAACTGTCCGTTTTATGTGCTCTCTGAATAAAATAATCTGGTGTATCTACACCAGTAGGCTCTGTAAATGGGAACACAAACAAAGTGGTGCACTCCGCACCACACAGCACTGTCCCAGCCTTGGCAATGAGTATCCAATTAGGGGAGGGGCGGGGCTTCTGAAGGAGCCGCCTATGGCATTGAAGGGGGTGTGGCTTCTGAGGGAGCACCCTATGGCATTGAAGGAGGTGGTTTTGTTTTGATTAAGTTATCAAATGAGCTGCAATCTTTCTCCAGCATCGATGACTCCACCTTTAAACACCAAAGTAGATGAAAACAATTTGTGTACAACCACTGGGGTCGTACGCATCACCTTTGGCATTTGGCAGTTAATATGTTTTATAGTTTGTGTTTGTGCTGCTCCATGAAAGACCTTATGCAAACATATTCAAGTTTAAACAAACCTTTAAAGTTAAATATGCCTGAGAAATTTCACATCTCACATCGGGTAAATCTCTCACCAGCCCACCGTTTGCCGGTTCAGACCCCATAAAGATCTACACCATGGTCCTCCATGGCATCGAGAAGGTAGACTTCCCTAAGAGGATCGGAAAGCGCCCCGATGACCTCATCAGGAGACTGTGCAGGTACGATAAATCAACGGTTTTTAAACTGGGGATCTACTGCTGTGTGGCTGTGGGGATCTACTGCTTTGTGGGGGATCTACTGCTCTGTGGCTGTGGGGATCTACTGCTCTGTGGGGGATCTACTGCTGTGTGGCTGTGGGGATCTACTGCTGTGTGGGGGATCTACTGCTGTGTGGGGGATCTACTCCTGTGTGGCTGTGGGGATCTACTGCTCTGTGGGGGATCTACTGCTTTGTGAGTATCTACTGCTGTGTCGCTGTGGGGATCTACTGCTTTGTGGGGAATCTACTGCTTTGTCGCTGTGGGGATCTACTGCTGTGTATGTGTATATGTGTACAACATATAATTTAAATTATTAAATTAAATATACAGCATTTGAAAGGGGGGACAGTTTCAGGCAATATCAATGTTGCTGAAAATAGTCCCCCTATGTAAACGGTCTACAAAGTGTTAAACAATGTATTAATGACTTCCAAATCATTCTGCTAGCATAAACTGATGCATAGAATGTGTACAACATATAATTAAAATAAACTGATTAAAGATACAGCTTTTGAAAGGTGGGACAGTTTCAGGAAATATCATTGTTGCCGAAAATTGTCCCCCTATGTAAATTGGCTGCAAAGTGTTAAACAAAGTATTAATGACTTCCAAATCATTCTGCTAGTTTGGTGGGAACCATTGTTATGTTTATGCTCTCTAGAATTTGACGAATTTCTACACTTTACCATAAAGTTGACTTTACTTCAGCTTCTCTTGACGCCCACTATGCAAAACACTCACCGCGCTGCTCCTTGACGCTTCTCGCCGCCGAGCATCGTTGGCTCCACATAGACAATTAATGATTTCCTGCCACTTTGACGCTCTCGCCGCTTGCCGGTGTAAACACAGATGTTACTCAGTGTTGCCTTCAGTGTTGTGATCCAGTTCAGCGGGCTGCTACTGTCTAAGTGTAGATGTGACCAATAACAGAGCCTGTTGTGTCTAAGTGTAGATGTGACCAATAACAGAGCCTGTTGTTTCTAAGTGTAGATGTGACCAATAACAGAGCCTGTTGTTTCTAAGTGTAGATGTGACCAATAACGGAGAGCCTGTTGTTTATAAGTGTAGATGTGACCAATAACAGAGAGCCTCTCCTTCCTCAGGCTGAGCCCTGTGGAGAGACTCGGTAACAAAAAGAACGGCATCATCGATATCAAGAAACACAAGTAAGTTTACCATTTAAACTGACATCTCAGTCTTGCCGGCAAGTGTTATTCCATCTAGAACACAATTAGAACCAAAGGAACATTTAAATGTAACAGAACCATTTATTTAAAGGTCCAATTAACCTTTGTTAAGCCCCGCCCCTTTCACTTGTCCTACCTAGTTACTGTAACTAGGTAGGACAAAACGCCATACAAAACTATTACAGCAAAACAGACGGGTTGACGGAAGGTTCCGTCCGATTCAAAAAATGCTTAACTGTTATTGGAGGACAAGCACAAAGGGGCGGGGCTTGCGAAAGGTAAATTAAATCCTCAATTTATGTATGTAATAACACTTTGGATAATTCTGGTTTAAATTACAAGACAGTTTCACACCCATGGATTAAGTCCAGTTCAAGACTAAAAGAAATACTCAATGACTCAAGATCTCCATTGATAAAGGTGCTTTGTCCATGTCTGTAAAACCGGCCCTTGTGTAGTTTAGTCCAGCGTTACAAAAGTGTTGTTTTGGTTTTTAACTCAGTACTGCTGCTGGGAAGAGAAGCTAGGACCCTGGGGGTCACTGTTATGCATGGATATGACAGCAAACTGGGTTCTGTACCAAAGATATAACATTACTAAAGATATATCAACGCAATGCATCTCCATGGCAGCAAAAATGGAACGGGTCTCTTGAGTAGGCCTCTCCCTTTATGTCACCAGTTACATTTTACTGAGGAGGCTGAGCATATATATAACCCAGACAGCTAAATGACCATGCTTGACATGAAAATATGTTAATATACTGACACAGTTTGCTGCAGAAATAAGGTTGGGGCCTCAGATTGATCATAGGTACTTTGGAATGAATGTAATATACTGCAAGAACCCATTAAAGCCCTTACTCAACACTGCTATGGAGGACTATTCCATTTGTGTGGGACATTGGCTGACAAACTACTGTAATTATAACCATTGAAGGGAAAAAAGTTCTGGTATCAGTGGCTAGTTTTATTATATGAAATTGTGACTTATAGTATAACCTCCCACAAATGTAAATAAATGTAACTGTGACCTCAATTTTTTTTTTATTGAGCCAGAGCTTAAATGAAATGGAACCAACAACATGCTATGCAATTATCGTGTGATGTAAGCAAACATATTTTCGTTATTTCTTCTAGGTGGTTTCAGGGTTTCAACTGGGAGGGTCTGAGGCAGCGCAAGCTCTTGTCCTCACTGAAGAGAGAGGTGAACACCTTACTACAGACGGCTGATAGAGACATAGAGATATCCTGGCCTATAGCATATATACAAATATGTTGCTTGTTAAACCGGGTGGACTAAAATAGGGTACGCTGTCAGCAATGTCAGGAAGACGGGTAGGTTTTAATTGGCTGTTAGCATTGTCACTCACAAGACCACGTAATTCCGGCGTGATGCTAATGCAGTGCTTTATTTACTAATTCAGTCTTTTAAGCAGTAACCATAGCCTATTTATTTATTAACAGATTTTTGAAGGTTTTAGTATATGTTTATTGTCCGACCTGGTCATTGAGTTATGTAGATGGTTGTCGTGCATGTCAATCAAAATGCCTTTCTTGTCAAATAGGCGAGTCTTGACTCTTGACGCAGTTAGCCAAGGCTGTGTCCCAGACTTTATGCAAGTAAAAGCTACTGTAGCTCTTCAAGACTCCTGTTGCACTAGCTAGCATCTGTTTTTCTCTGCAGCTGTCACTCTTTCTTAAAAGGCTGAGGCATTGTACCCTAATAAATAATATGGTATTTATCCTTTTAGCTGAAGGGGCCTACAGACCACAGCCAGTTCGACATCTTCCCCCCTGACGTAGACCATACCCCAGAGGAGTTGTCAGGCTGGGACAAAGACTTCTAAGGACCCCCTGTGTCACCCATGAGCCTCCAGGACTACTACAAAAACTGTAAACCCTGTGTTTTTTACGGTGCGATTACTGCCTAGCCCGGGATTTCCACCGGTGACATCACGTCAGCGACGCACAAGGTTTAGCTCGGTCCTCTGCTCGGCATCATGTCCGACCGGCAGCGTGTCAGGACCGCGTCTGGTTGTGTCGCTGAGTTTTTGACACAACAAACAAAACTGAAATGAGGGAAATGCTATCTGATTGGCCGGTTGGTTGAACTGCTTTCAGAACCATCCCAGATGTCGCATCCATTAAAAATAGAATAGGCGCATATCTTTTGTGGAGCGGACCAGAGAGCCGCTTCTGTGACGATTCTGTGACGATTCTGTTACACCAGCTGCAGCCGTATAAGGCTGTATGCAGACTGTGACATGGCGATGGCAAAGCATGCCTTTACAGTGTGATAAAGATTGTGTGTTGCATGTCACCAAATGCTCTGAACTTCTCGCTCGATGTCACTACAGTAGGCAACCAGAGGTAGGTGTTTATTACACGTGCACTAACACTGTGATGTCAGATGCTGTGAGGCTGTGGGCAGCACAGTGTGTCTGATGTTATTGTAGTATATTAAGTTGCCTTGAGACCATGTCAAATTATGTGTTTCAGGCTAGGGCTTATATATTGCGCCTGCATTATTATGACACAATTCAGAGCACTTGAAGCCACCTTAAATGTGATTCTACAAGATTGTTGGTATTTGAACTCCAAACAAAACACAAACACCTATATTGTTGTGTTGTGCAGTCTGCAAAACTTTATTTGTGTTCCCATACACAGCAAGGGATGTGTAGGCACACCAGATTATATTTTCAGCACACACAGAATGGACAGCTACTGTAGCACACCGACTAGATATTTGCTGAATTTGACAAAAAGTGTTAGCTTACAGTGAATTTGCATTTTTTCAGGTTTAACATGTTTAATTCACATATGTGCCATTATGGCTATAATGCGTGTGAGAAGACGCCACAGAGGTGCAGGATATGTTTTGCTACTTCCTAATAAGATGTTTTTTTACAAACCACTTGAGGTATACCACCCTGAGAAATATCATTGGATTTTCACCCACTTAATTGGTTTTAATTTGACTGTTAACAAGCTTAACTTACCTTTGATTCCCTCGTCAGCCCAGACAACGCAGACAACACAAAACTCTCATTCTTAATCAAAACAAGAAAATGTTGATGACATTACCAAATGATAAGTGATGATGTAGAGGTAATGTATATACAAATCAAATTAGAAGGTGGAAATCACATTGAGGTTTTCTAAATGTGTATTCACCCCTAATCCATATGTATGTTGAGAATCAACAATTGAACATTTGATAGATGGAATAGAAGGAAGATCTTTGGAAGTTCTGACAGATTAAACCAGATTCCTCGATGTCTTGGGGAATCTAATGTGTGCATATTCTACTTTACATCTGTTAATATAACTATACTAAATGTACAGTTTGATTGATACTGTATATTTGCGAGGGCACTTTTAAATTGTATTAATCACTTTGCTTTCTAGAATGTGCAAAAGTCCGTCTCTTTTATGTAAGGTATAAGTTACTATAGTATTACATAGTACAACATACAGTAGATACATTGTTGGCTTTGCCCCTTACAATTAACCCCCATTTTGTAATATTATACAGCCATAAAAACGTGTATGAGTTTGGAAGAGCAGCTATCTGTGATAACAATACAGTGTTTGAGTAAAATCTGATAATAGCATGCCAAATGACAACAGCACGTTTTACCGTGGCCAATATGTTTCATAACAGTTTTTTCTAAAACATGATTTGTGCTACATTGAGCACCAATAACAGCATTGTTGACATTTTTCATCGTAAATACTGAAAGTGATACATTCTTAGTTTGTGTATTTTACAAAAACATTTTGAACTGATATCAAATAGTGCTTTATTTGCTTTGCTGACAAATGTTTTATTGTGTTATGCAACACTGAGAGACAGCAGAAACTGTGGGAGCACAAAATATTTTGAGGTCGCATTTCTTTGCATCTCACACATTTGTTCACGAATTCTTTTGGAGGAGGGCTACTGGAAAATGATCTGCTATGTACTGCAAGTGTTTGCCTTTTGTTCTCTTTGACATTCCCAGATTAATGAGGACGTTTTGTGTATGGGATAAACTTGTGGTCGGTCTATGTTGAACATCTGGCTGGGAATAACAAATGTTTAAAGGGTGAAAGCAATGTTGTTATATATTCCAGTATTCCTTTACAAGAACAGAATCCATGGTTGTAACATATTAATGCAAATAGGGGCCGTTTTTTTTAGCATGGTCCCACCATAATGTTTGGATTGTCTATTGTAGCAGACCCATTCTAGAATTAGTAGAATGCTACTTTCAGTAAACAATGCTTATTTCACTAAACTTTGCATCTCGTAGCATCACTTTACAGGGTCTACTGACATGTTTTATGAGTTAATTGTTTCGAAGCTGCTGGAATGATTGTGCATTCAAAAATACATCCATTGTTTTACCATAATGTCAACCAACATGTAACTGTTGCGCATGTGTGAATGTATTACACATATGTAGTCAATCACTTGATATAACCAGAAATACTATACTATTTTCAGTTATGTTTGGTAGGCCATATCACTGCCTATTTACGGTTCATTTGATGCAGTACACATTGAAACCAAAAGATGTCAGCGTGGTTTTGATAGAAAAGTAGCCTATCATGTTTAGCACCAAAATTAGATTGAATTTGTAGGCAAGAAATGTTCAGTTCATGTGCAAAATGTGTGATTATTAAGTTTCAGAAACATTTTTATTTGGATATTTGGAATACTGTATATTTTATGTAAAACAAATCTGTTGAGGTTCTGATGCATATGTATTGTTGTACATTTAATAAAATAGTTCTGCTAGGCCAGGCAGCTATGGAGTTACTTTTATGTCTTTATTATGCAAACAAACATACTATGCTTGAGAGCAAAACTTGACAAATTGGAATCAAAAAATTAATTTAAGAGCAAATCCATCTACACTGCAATCAAAAAAATGTTTTGTTGCAAATAAAATAATTGTCTGATTAGAAATATATTAAAGCAAATCCAAAAGTTTTGTTTGTGAATCCAAAATGTTTGTTTGCGAATCCAAAAGTTTTGTGTTCCAATATACAAGTTTGATTTGCAAATCCATTTTTTGGAACCCAAGATTTGACACAAAAGTATCTCCAAAGGCAGCCATACACCAGCAGATGTCAGTATCGATCCAAGTAAAATGCCTGTGGAAATCCAGACAAAATCAAAGACCTATCAAAGACCTATTTTCTGTTCATGACATTTATATTTTCCCCAAACCGTTAATATTAAAATAGTTGTATTAAGCAACTTATACTGGTCATCCTTGTGATCAATGATTACTAATTAAAGTCAATAGAATTACATGAATACACAAAGTGTTTAAGCAAAACTTGAACAACCTTGAATGTAATAATTGGTGGAATTCTTTCTGTATACATGTGCTACACAAGAAAAACAATGTACTGTAGGCTATCTAATAGCATTTCCTTTAAATTAACAATGGGACCTGTTATCTTACAGATGGCTAAAACTGAAGGGTAAATGTTAACGGAAACAAATGTTTTCATTATTTAATTATGTAATTAAGTATGTACGATCAACCACATGAAAACATTTTAAGTTCAACTTTATTTTGAAAAAATAAATTTGATTAATGATGCAATATGCATACAGAAATATACAATACATATAAAGATGCCTATGTGTCTTATGTCACATAGTAATCTCCCATATAGAAAACAACAGTGGTATCTTATACAAAGAGTTGTCATTAAAACAGTTAACAGTATTCAGAGATAATAGATACTATACAGTTTAGTACATTGTTATTGTTTTGTAGTGTATGACATTATAAAAGCCAACTTTGAAGTAACCTTATGGGTACTAAGGTCAATACAATAATGTTGTATATTACTTGTGATTCTCTGATGTGGTAATTGAGAATGTATTCTACAGTAAATACAGCCTGAACTCAACAGCTGCTGTTTGTCTGTTTCCAGAAAGCTCTATGCTCATTTGACTCTTGCAAAGATCCTTTCAAGATGTACGGTAATTTATTTTCTAATTAAAGGGGCTTTGGGGCCCTTTTGATTATATTTAAAAAACATGGTTATTAATTTTTTGCTCATCCCTTTGTCATCGAGAGACATTTTAACTGATTTGTACATCTAATCAAGACTTAAAGCTTGTCATGATATAAGAACAACGCAGATCATTTTAAGCTCCCTGTGTCACACCAGAGCCAAATCCTACTTTGCAGTGATAGTGAGTGGTTAAGGTTTCTCAGAGAAGCTTCCGTTTATTAGCATTCATTGGTGTACAAGTTAAATAAATAGCCTAAATCTCAAAACAACTGGCTCAATGGGGCAGTGTTTTTATCTTACAAGACCTCTTCAACTCGTTTGTTGACATGAAGCATTATCCATAGACGCTGGAATTTGCAGGGCCCTATCTCCTGTATTGTACATGCACGCTTACACACACATGCAATCCTGCACGTACAGTGTATATGTACAGTTACACCATCACCCCTTACACACACACACAGGCACAAACTATATAGTTTGATGCATAGTATTCACATTCATAAGATATGGCAGAAGGAAAAGCTAACTTTTATAGAGAGATGTGTATGTTTCACATTAACTGGATTAATAAAGCGATGCTGAATGTTTGATGAACCCTCAACACAGTAATTATTATTGTTTTTTTACAAAGATAAAAGGTCATGACTTACATGTTATGTGAAAAAGCCACAGTCAATGATTAACAATATTGCAGTGTTGGTTTAAGGGTTTAAACTAAAATGTTCAGCACATATAATCAGTGCTGGCGTTTAGTGTCATGTCCATGAATGTATTTGGCAGCGGACAGGGCAAATCCATGAAACATTTATCAGATAAACCTGTAGAGGTCTACCATTTGTTATGCATAATATATATATATATCTTTTTACCATCAGAGATTATGTTGATATTTGGCTGTAGAATGTGTTGGCACGTCACCCAGTTTCATGAGAACCACAGAATAGGTCTTAAAAACAGAAAGCTTGCGTCTCATTGCCATGCTTCACCACATTATACACATTATGTTTATCGCATAAATACAGAAATAAATGTAATGCAATACTGTCCCATTTCTCAAAATGTATTCAGCAGCTGGCCGCTCGTTTCCTTCCTTTTTTCTTGGATTTTCTTCAATGCTCTCATTTGCATTTTCACATCTTCTATTTACCGATGCTTGACACTCACATTGTCCTCTGGCTCGGGGCGAGGTTCTCCAGCGGAAGACCATCTGGTTCGTATCTAGGCAGGACACAACGTTTTTCAGTGCGGGCAGTGACAGGCAAACCGCTTTCTCTCCACCTCGCTAAAAATTATTTTTATTAATAATTTAATAAGAATAATCAGTGACATTACCTGTTCTGGCCTGGAAGGCTATTCAAGCCAGGGGAAGTCAAGTTTGTTCTGATGGCCTAAAGCAATCATAGAGTTTCTGTTTCTTCCAGGAAGTCCTACTGGTCCTATATCGGGCCTTTGGAGAAAGAGAAGCCGTTATTGCTGAGAATAGGTTCTTGTTGACCACGGAAATTAACATTAGAAAATAGGATTTCTTGTTATGTTTATCTCAACCGAAATGACGTGCAAAATATTTTTCTAATGGAAGGTCAAGTTTTTAACGAATTCTGGACAACATAAACCAGGCCGCTGTTTAAATTCATGGGGTTGTTGTGCATGTACTCCCCCAAGAATACCGCAAGCCAGAGCCTTGTAGAAGAGAGTTGCACCAACAGAATTTCGACATTGATATCGACCATGGTTCATGGAGATGCAAAACAGTTACACAAAGTGCTTGGTGGGCAATTTGAATCGATATGCAGATGCATAAACTGCTATTTTTGGTGATTAGTAGTCAATAAAGGCATTGATTTACATTTACAATATAATTTATACTTTTATGATTTGTAGCTAACATCCGGAAACTGTTTTGTGTTTCCATGATCCGCCATTGCTGTGAAAAAAAAAAGTCCATTGGAGTGAACGGAGTTGACGCGATTCTCTCTTCTACATGGCTCTGCCGCAAGCCCCCCCCCCCCTTCCCCCTCCCCGCGCCTCTGTGTTTCTGGGCTGGTGCCAAGCTCTTTGATAGGAGTGCCCCCATCTGGTATGGAGGGCCAATGAAAGAACTGTTCTTTCCATCAGCCTCCCACTGGATTCCTCTGCTCTACAACCTCACAAACAAAGAAACACCACGATAAATCTGCTCACAGGAATGAAGCGAATGCATTTCTATGACATGGTTTTGCCAAAAACCTGTTTCAAGCTACTTCTCATCTCACCCAACCTGTCAATGCAGTTTACATTTGTTTTTACTCATAATGACCGCAAAGTCTGTTTTGCTGCCACACTGGCATGTATTCAGCGAGGAGAAATAACTCACATTCCATCTCCTTCAGACATTTCTTTTTGTTTTGTTCAACAAACGAGGGAGGCCATTATTTTCAGCAGTTTTTGAACCTGTGCCACACATTGATTTCAAAAGTGGGTTGGTTGTGTCACCATGCTGAGATGGATTAAAAAAATAGTGAGTATATGATTGTGTTGATACTAGGGTTAAATTATACAATAGCATTAGAACTGCTTATTCCTGATATAAATAATGGTTACTGTTATATATATCCCCAGCTGCATTGGGGTCTTTACTCAAAAGATTTTTTATTTACTCCCATATGAAGTAATTTGATACAATACTGAGTGTAATCATTACTTTTGTGTTACTCTGCTCAGTTAACAATATGTCCACATACAGTGGAAACACAAATCCTTATATCCTGATAAGAAGGACATACAGAATTGTTTTTTTTTTTGCCATTTTACCAGACCACAACCTTAAATAAAACCATAGAAGAGAAAAATATGGATTTGATCATCAAATCATCATTTGATTTGGGCTCCGTGGCAAACCCAGCCACCAAGCCCTCCCTCTGAGCCTGGCTCCAGATGGGGCCCCCGGGAACGCCTCGGGATCTCCCAGTCAGAGCTGACTACTGTGGCTAAGGAAAGAGAAGTTTGGGGTCCCCTGCTGGAATTGCTGCCCCCACAACCCGACTACGGATAAGTGGATGAAGATGGATGGATGGATGGATTTGATCATATAAAGGATGTTTTGAATGGCACTGTAGTAAGTACGTTATTAACTATTTGTAATTTTAAGGGGTCAAAGAATAAACTGATATTCTTACTAAATTGTCACACCTCCCCTGTAGTACCACTAAATACCCTCAAGGGGTGTGCATACACACCTATTTGAAAACCACACTGTCCCACCAGGGAACAATGTGAACGTGATTACGCAACACTGTCCATTGGTCAACACCCCTCTTCCTCCCCTGCCACACCCTCACCTGTACAGCTGTGGGCATGACATCTTCAGGGAGCTGGAGGTGAGGCCCAGGGGGCTGGGACTCCTCAACTTGGACCTCCTCACCAGGTCCTTCACCCGGCCCCACGCCTGGCTCTGTGAGACATCATACAGAGGAGACAGGCCACTTAGAGAATTATGAATGGAACTCTATGGGAGAAGTACCAGAGACATTATATAGAGGAGACAGACCACTTAGAGAGTCCTCAATAGAACTATGGGAGAAGTACCAGAGACATTATATAGAGGAGACAGACCACTTAGAGAGTCCTCATTAGAACTCTATGGGAGAAGTACCAGAGACATTATATAGAGGAGACAGACC